>PVJO010001338.1:75270-177155 GCA_004026905.1 Hystrix cristata
TGGTGAAAATTCTCCTTTCCCCTCTCTTCTCATGGCAAGATGAGAATGTCTCTACACCTTCCGCGTGCCCTTCACTCTCAGTTGGATTCTTGCCGAGTGGCAGGATCTGTTGCTGCACATCGTGACTCTAGATTACGGGAGAAATATTTTTAGGGTAAGATGCCTAGTGGATTTCTACAGAGTAATCAAATTGAATGCTGGAATAAAGATGTTAATCAAAGCAATAGTGCAAATGGCATTTCTTGGAAAAATATAAAAAGTAGAAAAAGAGAACTTAAAACTATGTACCACCCACCTTTAAAGGAAGATCAGAGGAAGACAGAAGGCATTCCGAGTGGCGGCACCCGAACGTGTGCAAAAGGAAGGAGGGAAGCCATGTGTTATGGAGGCCAACAGAAGAGTCTTTGAAGCTGCAGCCAGCACTTCCAGGAGCTTAAGTATGAGTTTACAACTTTCAAAATTATTACCACAAGATGCTCATTGCTGATCTCGAGGCAGGAAAAGTTGTGAGCTTAGTGTGGGTGCATGTCAGCAGTAGTGAATTGAGGACTGGCGTGGGGCAACTGCAGGAATCATGACTATGAAAGAGGGAAGGGAGAGCCTGGTGCTTGGGCACAGGAAGCTGGGGAGAGCTATCTGTTTTAAAGTGAATCTAGTTAAAGATTCGTGGGAAAGAGGTCTCAGAGAGGGAAAGATTGAGGAGCTAGAAACAAGGGAGAGGATGTTTGAGGGAGGGAAAGGCCTTAAGGGAGCAGGAAGCCGTGACATGCAGAGCCCAGGAGGAGAGGAGGAAGCCGAGGAGGCGCGGCAGGAGTGTGGGGAGAAAGATGGTCACGTTTTCATCAGACAGTTTCTGTTTTTCCTAAAATTCAAAATAAGATGAGCAGCCAGGTATGGTGGTGCATGTCTGTAATACCAGCTACTCAGAAGGCTGAGGCAGGGGGATCACAAGTTTGAGGCAAGCTTACGCAACTTATTAGACCTTGCTTCAAAATTAAAAAATAAACGGGGCTGGGCATGTAGTTCAGTGGTACAGCGCCCCTAGCTTCACTCCCTGGTACCACCATGAGATTGAGGTGGCTGGGCAAGTGGGCGCGACCTGTCAATCAAGGAGACCCAGGACAGGTGCAGAGCAGCTTCCAAGCCCTGCATCTGGTACTAATCAGGGAATGACGACTTTGGTTCTTCTGGCACAAGATCAAGCAGGCTTTTGATAGGACAGCCTAGATCTGACCTCAGAAGCGAGGTAGAAAAGATGACAGCCATTGTCCTTGTGGCCCTGCCTTCCTTCTCAGCGGATGTGCTGCATGTAGAGCATATCTCCTTCTCAACTTTAGCTGACCAGGAGTCACCTTGAAAAGCACTTCATCTCCTTTCTTTGCTTACCTTTAATAACTTCAGTACTGTAAAACCTGCTACTTTGTTTCCTAGCCAATTCTTTGTTCAACACAACAAGAGTCTGGAAGAAACACCTGGGAAGAAGACAGCAACCCAGTTCCTTGCTGAGACCACCACCACCATCGGAGAGAGACAGAGACAGAGATAAAGAGACAGAGACAGAGAGACAGAGAGAAAGAGACACACAGAGAGAGACGGAGAGGCAGAGAGGCAGAAAGAGAGACAGAGATAGACAAAGAGAAACATAGACAGAGAGGCAGAAAGACAGAGAGACAGAGAGACAGGCAGAAAGAGAGACATAGAAAGGCAGAGAGAGAGACAGAGACAGAGACAGACAGAGAGACAGAGAGAGATGTGAGAAGGGCCTCCTGCCTGTCTCCTTAGCCCACTCCCCCCACCCCCTTGCTGCTCTCCACCCGCGCTGATCAGCATCCACTGCCCCGCTGCCCGGCTTCTCAGAGGCGGTCCGCACCCCTACAGACCTTGACCCCTCCCCAAGCCCTTGCTTCTAGTGAAAATGCTCACCTCTTTGCCCTGCTGACCAAACCCAACTCCCACCTGTGCCCACAGGTCCTGTGTTCTAAATCCCTGCGTTGCTTCCACACACTAATCCATATAAAAAGGAGAAAGATTTCATATTTTTTAATCTAGATTTGTCTGATTTTGCTCCTTTACTTGAATTAGCCAGATGATCATTCATACCAGTGTCATCTTAATCATACAGGTTCCAATAGTTTATGAGGCACTTGCGACTCATTTTCATTTTCAGGGTTTTTCTGGGAACTCTGATGTCCCTGATTTTACAGTATCCTCACGAACCTACATAAAGGATGAAATACAATTTTTATGGAAAGTAGTTTGAATGCTGTTGAGCTTTGCTTCTGAGGACTTTCGATAAGAAAGAATTTCTTTCCAATATTTCAGTTTTCCATGGGGAAGGGGGTTTTTCTTGGGGTGGTTTTCCTGTTTCTAGAGATCGTGCATCTTCCAAGAGTTGCATACTCTTCCTGCCTCAGGTCCAATTTGGATTCAGAATTCTGCCCCCTCACAGCCTGCATGGCCTAGAAATCAGCCTCCTTGTGAGGCCCCCGGATCGGGAGAAAGCAGCGCACAGCACAGCCAAGGCGATCTTCTGCTGGCCAGGGGCTGGAACTCCAGTCCCCAGCTCCTGACCTGCTGGTCTCGTGTCTGATCAGGGGACGTTTGAAGGAACAGTGATCGCTGGGAATGCTCTGTCATGTGCCCTGCTTCAGAAACAAAATGATAGAAGGGGACATTTCAAACTTGCTTTACACTGCTCACTGCCTAGTTTGCTTAAAATATGTGAAAGTAAATACCTACCATATATACATAAAGTTTTAATAATGTATTTTATTTAATCTAATATACTCCAAAAGTTTTGCACCAGTTTATAACCAATACCAAATTATTAATAAAATATTTTACATTCCTTTTGTTTTCTTGGTAATAAGCCTTCAAAACTCTGTGTGCAATTTAGACTTACAGCACATCATTAAAGATGTAAAATGAAGACACGGAAAAATAAGTAGTATGGAATGTATGACAGTTTATTAATTATGCTTTTCTTTATTATATGACTTATCATACCACCTTCTATTAGTTGAACAGTCAAACCTAACAGTAATTGAATTCAGTCAACTTTGGTATTTGCAGACTTTCAGACATATATAAACTACAGTTTTATAAATATTTTATTATTTTATTGCTATGAAGGTAGTTGACATATGGGAATATTGGTCCCCTTTTGTACGTTTGCTGAAGTTCCACAGATGTTAGGAGTCCGACTGTTTGCTTTCTCTCCCCCACACGACCAGGACAGGAGACTCTGGCCCCACAGAACCCCTCCATGCTTGACAGTGCTCCTCTGGGCTTTCTGAGTCCTGAGCATCTTCCCCCATTCTCTCCATGATTCTCTGGCCTTCTCTCTTTCAGTGAAACAAACATTTATAAACGACTATGTTTTCTTGTTACTTACAGGACTTTCACATATATCGTCAATTTGATGTAAAACAAATTCAGTGAAGTAAATAGTAGCATCGGGGAAACAGAGAAAGATGAAGAGATGTGACCAAAGTAACCTTGGGCATCGCATTCTGAGTTCTTGCTTTCACCTTTATTTTACTGCTTCACTTTGGGCATGATTCAGGTGGAGCAAACAGCATGGGCAAAGAAGTAAGAAAGAGCATTCAGTTTGGCCCACCTGCATAGTCCAGAATGCAGGGAAGAGCAAGGCCGTGCTGCAGAGGCCTTGGGTTACAGTTTGAGGATTTTGCACCTTATTCTGACAATTGAATGCTGCATTATTTGGAGAAAGTAATTGAAGTGAAGAAGCCTTATTTGTTGTTAATAAAAATGCTGTTGGTTTGCTCTTGAGAGGAAGCGAATTTCCGCCTGAGTAGGAGCAGGAAGAGAGAAAAATAGCTCAGCCTGCAGCTGCCAACGATAAGCTCCCGCTGCCCACGCCTTTCTCTCTCTCACCGGTGTGGGAGGGCAGCACCTCACCCCAGCTGGCTGGTCCTTGGGTGTCACAGCTGGCAGGAAGGTGCCACAGTCACAGAGGGTGGAAGAACCAGCTCCAAATTTACCACCATTTTTCAGCCACATGCCTGGAGGAGGATGAATAACACTGCTGCAGGAGGACCTGACGGGGATGACGAGTCCACGAGGGCTCCACCCTCATGAGTGTGTTAACACCTGGGTGCAGGTGCCGGGGTTAGTGACCTCAGGAGCGACTGCTGATGAAAGAACGAGATTGACCCGCTCCCCCCACTTTGCTTACACCCTCCTTTTCCCTTCTGCCTTCCGTCATGGAAAGGTGCAGCAAGGAGGATGCATCTAGATGGTGGTACCTTGATGTTGGACTGCCCAGCTCCAGATCTGGGAGAAACGAATTTCCATTCTTTATAAATTCTTAGTCTGTGATATTCTATCATAGCAGCACGAAAGGACAAAAACACAATTATGTCAAATTATCCAAGAGTCGTACAAGAGCAAATAAATCTTGCATGTCTTTAACCCAAAATATAAATGAAAGAGGGAAATAATGGAGAGATGGTAAGGAACAGAGAGGTAGACTTTTTTGGAGATAGGGATGAGAACCCGGGGTAGGTGGAGAGGGAAGGGCATCAAAAGTGATGAAGATATAGATATGTGTGTGTGTGTGTATATATATATATATATATATATATATATATACCTATTATACATATATACCTATCCCTCAAAGCAAATGTTATTATTATATGTCACAATTATATCAATAAAAGGTATATGAATAATAAATATGTCTCCATTTCTTTAAAACAAAAAGAAGTATGGAATCAGAGATTAAAAGGAAAAGAATAACTGACAGGGAATCTTTCTACTATATTGCTTTGGTGTTTGTCTCTATTTAAGCATATTTAGAGAGCTATTTAATTTTATCCATCCTGGTATGTCTTCTTTCTGTATATTGTTATAAAGATAATGGCTATAGTATTCACATGAACAATTTACCAATTCTTTCATGTTTATAGATTCTCCTTATGCTTAACTGACAGAGAATTTTAGAAGATGGGCCAAGGTCTTTTGAAGAAAATACTTGTAGTTTAGGTCTTTATCATGTCAGCTCCCAAAGATGGAAGACAACTATCTCAGCTCTGATCTGGAAAAGAAAGCCAAGGAGGGAATAATGTTCACTAACCCAAGATCTGACCTATTTGTAGGTCTTGAAGCCTCATCCCATAGAATCTACTAAACCAGGGCTGGGGCTTTAGCTTAGTGGTTAGAGCGCATTTGCCTAGCAAGTGCAAGGCCCTGAGTTTGATCCCCAGCATGAAAAAAAAGCCAAACTATTAAACCAGTTTCTCTGCTGTACCATTCACTTCTCTGAGTCACACTTGTACCAGTTTCCTGAATATCTCAAGACTTTTGAGAAAAAAGACTCTTCCTTACAAAATGCTTAAGATTCTTAAATCCTAAAACTATATATTAGAGATGATAATGACTTAAGTTTCTTAGCCAAAAACAAAACAAAACAAAACAAACAAACAAACAAACAAAAAAACCTTTTCTGGGTATTACTAGAGAGAGACAGTGGGCATAAATCCATATCCCTTAGCTGTTGTGCTATAAAACTTGAGCATCCGACAGCCCAGTGATACCTATGGTACTTTTGCCAAGATGCATGGTTTGAACATTTCTTCTGTCATAGTATGGCAGTCTTAGGTTCCTGAGTGTAACTTATTTAGAAATACAAATGCTTAGTGAAGTCTACTGTTATTTTCCTCAAAGACATAATGTCAGTATTCTCTTGTTCCCAAATTTTTTAGTTACTCCTAGCTTTACTGAATGAAGTACAAACACTTTATCCTTACCATTCCAGCCTCCCCTACCAGCGAGCCGCTTCATCCCTGTTGGGATTTCGCTAGAGGCCTCAGGAATTCCCACCTCGATGCCTTTGCCAATATACTTCTCCAACACTTGGCGTGAACTGTGTTCCTCAGCCCACAAAAATCCAGCACCTCTCACACATGCTCCTTGGTCAGGCCATGCTCGAAAGTCTGATCTTCTAGACATTTTATTTCCTGTGATACTCAAAATCATGAGTTTGGTATTAGATTTTATTCTTTTTATTTTCTTCAGATCTTATTTTTATTAGCAGTAAAAGTTTGTGCAAGTTCAGTCACTAAATCTCAATTTCTTCACCCACTGAGCGATTGCAATAATACTAAATTCAGGTAATTGTTGTGAATGTTAAACTTTGTAAACTAAAAAAGTTATAAAAATTTTAGGTATATTATTATAATCTCTGTTTCCAACACAACTGTGTATTGTGCATATTAGTTACCATTTCATGTATAAATACTTTATTTCTCCATTTATACCCTAAAGTTTTTAAAAGCAGAGTATAATTCTTAGATTTTCTTTCCTCAGTTTACCTAGCCAAGAGTCCTTTCTACTCCATATACAAAATATTTGTCATTTAATAGACTAGATTACTGTGTGTTTCACATAATATTTATTGGCTGGTATGATGTGAGGATAGTGCCTCATTCTCATTGTTATCATTGTCAATTACAGGTAAGAACCGAGGTCATTTAAAACAAAACCACTGTGACAAAAAGATGCAACATCATGTTCTATGTACTATTAAGAAAAGATTGTGTACTCCACCCTTCCGTCTGCTGGAAAACTCCAAGTGCCAGCTGTTCTGCACTTTGCCTTTAAAAGTTGGGAAGCAGCTCTGAGTCTTTCTGATTGCACACTGACTTCAATTCAGCTACTGTGGGTTGGCTGTGTATCAAAGCACAGTAGCTTGAATTGGAGCTTTCAAACAGCTACAAACTGGAAAGTCTGGAGATACAGCAGGGGGAGGAGAAGACACTTTGTTAAAAAGGCCTATTTTGTTTTAATCCTTCAATCACAAGACTTTAGAGACTGCTCCAAGATTTGGGTCAGTAGAGTCTCCAGAGGTTACTTTAGTAGGTATCTAGGGCCAACCTGACCTTCTGGAGCAAAACAAGAGAAGTCTGTAGTTCAACCAGCTAGATTATTCAGAAAGTCATTTTTCGGTTATTCACATATGTATTTGTTTTGTTTTGTTTGTTTTGTTTTATTTTTTGAGACAGGGTCTTGCTGTATTGTTCAGGCTGGCCTTGACTCACTGTGTGGCCCAGGCCGGCCTCGAGCCTGCAGTGATCCTCCTGCCTCAGCCTCCTGAGTGCTGAGATTACAGGCGTTCACCACTCCTTGTATTTTGTACATCATTTTGTTAACAATGGTGGGTCCAGTGGGGATTCTTTCCAGGCTCTTGGTGTCCTGAACAAAGAATCGGACAAGACACAGAAAAGACAGTGAAAATGTATGTTTATTGAAGGTGGAAAGCCTCATACTCTACAGGCTGCAAGCAGGCTGGTGAACAGGTTCACAGCGACCCCCATTGGAAGTTCCTGGGTTTGCTCTTCTCTCATGCAAATAAGGCTCCCGGACAGTTGTCCTATCAGAAACTCACTGGCGTGGTGTGGGATTTAAACTGCACTATCAAAAGATTCACTAGGCTTCCCACCAGCCGTACAAGAAGGATTGAAAATAGCACTTTCTGATGGCTTTATGTACAGTGGGAGTCCTTTCTCCCCTTGCTGTCGTTTAGTGGATTACTCGTGTGTGTGTGTGTGTGTGTGTGTGTGTGTGTGTGTGTGTGTGTGAGAGAGAGAGAGAGACATTCTGGTTTAATGTTTATTCAATAATAAAAGCATTTTCTATTACTACCTTTATAAGCGGGATTGCTGGGTTGGGAGATTTTGATTTTCATTATACTTATAATCCAAATATTTCTAAATTATATAATAAACTGTATTTTGCTTATAAGGGAAAATATACTTTACTATTAGTATGTATTTTCGTGATTGATTTATCTTTTTGTTAACAATCAGTTAATAATCCTTTATTGCTTTGTCTTACTCAGTATGCTCTGATCTGTTCCAAATTTTTTTGACTCGAAATTTCTGTTTATTCTTTTGAGCTGTACATGGTGGTATTTTAAGCCTGGAAAGTGGATTAGGGCCATCATGCCACAACTAGATGCCCCACTAGTCTCCCACAGAACTTGGTTTGAAGACAGCCCCTATTTTTAAACAGCCATTTCATCATTGGCTCTGGCTGGCCCTTCCTGTGGTTCCTGCTTTCTGGTTTTAAAGTGCTTTTTATAACCTTGTTTTACATTGTCCTGTGATGCTCCTAGGAGGGTTGTGGGCTACATCTCATACAGGATATACATAGATTGATCATATAATTTAACATTCAAACTAGGGCACTTGAGAGCAATAAGGCAGGGTTCATAATTACTGAGAAGTCATTATCCAACCAGGACCATTTTAGGCAAAACTGGATGCATGTGGAGTTGCCAGGTAAAATACCAAATTAGAGTTTCAGGATTTTTTTAAAAAAGGATGTTCTTAGGGTACGATTTTACCGTGGCAGCCTTACTTAGAACTTTACAGTCTCCCCCCCAAAAAAATCCACAAAAAAAAGAACTTTACAGTCCGCAGCTATGAGAAAAAAATATATAGACTGCCCAAGTCAAAGGAATCTGGGATGGGGAATGTCTTTGGCATAGAGTAGTGGTTTATGAGTTAATAACTAATTGATGCCTTGATTATTAACACAAAGATAGGTAGGTAGATAGGTAAGTTTATAGCTGTTTAAATGCAAAATTTGGACATACTTACACTAAAACGTTTTGGTTATTTATCCATAATTCAAATCGCATTGAATGGCCTGCATTTATAATTGTTAAATGTGGTAGTCTTACATGTGAGGACATCATAAGCATGTGTATCAGAACTGTTTTCCTCAAAGATGGTAAGTTCCTCATGGTGAGGAGAGTGAATTACCCATTATTTGCAGTATATTACTTAAAATAAGCTAATAGGTTAAATACAATGAAACTCGCAAATAATGCCTACGTAATTTAAATGAATAGAAATACATCTATTTATAAGATTAAAAAGATATTTTCTTATTCTTTAGGGGAAAATTAAGTCAACTTTTCATTTGGGAAAATTACACTAAAGATAAACATTGTTTGAAAAGCTAAATAAAATGAAATGAAGATTGTTTATTTAAAATATTTTTCTTCTTACATTTGTTTCCATAAACATTTTGATAACAAAATGTGAACATAGTTCACTGTATAAAAACGATCCTATTCCTTTTTTTGTTGGCATTCTACATGTACATTTTCCCTTATAGTCAAAAAAGCAGGCATCTATTTGCTGGTAAGTCTTCCACAATTCTCCTATGAAATTCCTTTCTCTGGCTACTATGCTTGAGAACTAGATTAGGGAGAGACTGCTTGAGGTAATTGCAATTTTACTTCCTTTTGGTAGCTTAGCAATTGCTGATCTTGAGTCAGCATAACAAAAGCAAGCTGAAAGCCCAGTGTCTGAGCTCTAGGGTTTCTCCTACATTTTCACTGTCCCAGGCATTGAAAAAGGAAGCTTTCCTTGTTGCCTTGTCAAAATCAAATAGTCACTCCCTGCCCACTTTGTTTACTGATACACAATGCAGAGTGGTGGTATCAAATGAAGTCCTTTTTCCTGTATAGGGCACATCCTGCCCTCTCTTCTCCACCATGTCCCAGAAAGCTAACACAGGCTAATGGGATGCTGTTTTCCCTGCTAGTGTTTCTCCAAGACACACATTTTACTTTTCTCTTGGGGTTAATATTGTGTGTATCATTACATTTGTGTGTCAGTACATGACACATAATGTCTGAATTTGGGGAAGGTGGTGGTGGTGTCCTAGGACCAGATCTGCCTTTTTATTGTACTTTTATGAGACCCAAGAGGCTTTTTCCCAAATTCTAGACTAAATCCAGGAAATCCAATCACTTCATTATACTGTCTTGTAAGGCATCCTTCTTTGCATTCTGAAAATCTCCCCTGACTCTTTATAAATGGAAAATGGAACTCTCAAGGAAAATAAACATTTTAAAAGATAAGATTTCATTTAGATTTTGTTCCTAATATATTTTTCCCTCTTAAAATCTAATTTTGATTGAAATAATTTGGGAAGCTTTGTTTAATAAGCCATGGACATTTTAAAGTTCATAGTTAGAAAAGAAATATTAGATGAATAAATGTATATACACAGGTTTTGTTAATTATTTTAGAAGATTTGAGTTAGAGGTCCTTGCTTAAGGCGCAGATGTGAAATATGCTTTAAAGAATAATCCTCAATGGTTTATAAATCTTCTATCCTTCCCCTTGTGTTTGGAATAGATTCAGTACTTTTAGAGTAGAAGTCTTTTTCCTTGTGCCTCTTTTACATAAACGAGTTAATATTCTGGGTACAGTAAAAAAAAACAAAAAACCTTATTCTTTTTCTGGCAGTTTTACATGTCTGTGTAGTGCCTTCTGCCAAGTTAAGCCATAAATCCTCTTTGTTGATTTAACTGAGAGGTACAAGTAAATTGATCCTGCTAAATTTAGGGGATGATTTTTTTTAATCTAACATATTGAAATAAACAGAAAATCACACAACAAATAGCATCTATTATTTTTTCCTGTTGTTTAGGCATTTAGAATCAAATGTTTAATTTTAGAGTGAGTTCTACAGAAACATTTTGGATTTTCCCCATTTGCTGCCGTATGCTTTGCTATGTGTGGCCAGAGATGGGAGACAACAAATTATATTTCTAGGCTCCATCGGTGCAGGCAAACAATTAGAAAGTCTTCTGGCTTTTGGGTTGTACCCATCTGTAGTTGCTGGTTGTGGTTATGACGTGTGAGGTCAGGTGATTCTTGACTCTGCAGTCCAGATGGAAGCAGAATTTTCCAGGAGAAATGTTCCTTCCTTACCCAGTGTCTGAGGGTCGGTCAGCAGCGAGGAATCAGGTACGTGCTCCAAGTCAGGAAAATTGGGTGTTTCTGATCTCTAGCTCTTATTATTCTTTCCTCTTGTTTCCCAGCCCACAAGACCACTTCGTTCTAGATATTCCAGCATGATTGTTACCAGTTTCCTGCTGTTATATGTCTAATCCTGCTGTCCTTTCTGTTCTCCCAAATGTACCTTGACAAACTATTGATAAAAAGCCACTGGAAAACCTACATTACAAATAGAATGTATATCTTTGTCATCAGAATAGTAATCTCAAAATTATGCTCGCGTTGAAACAAGGTATATCATTTCATGAAAGAATAGTGAACTATATTCATGCTTCTGAAATGGAAATGGAAGACATGACAAATATAAATCCAGCACAGATTTCTGGGATGTAAATTTTACTTGAAGGTTTATGTTTTAAAATATAATTTTTTTAACTTAAAAAAAATTTTGGCCATCGATTTTATTAGTGAATTCTATCAGAGATTTAAAGAAAGCTTTATAACAATCCTTCACAAACTCTTCAAAAAATAGAAAAGGAGAACACTGAACATCTCCTTCTGCAAGGTTAGTGTAACCCTTATATGCATAAAGGTATCTCAAAAAAGAAATCTAGAGATAAATGTCCGCTGTGAGTATAGGCAAAAAATTCTCAACAAAATGCCGATAAACTGAAGCCAGCAACATGTAAAAAGGTTTATATACTTACCCAAGTGGGATACATCACGGGAAGATTGGTTTATTACTTGAATAGATGCAGAAAAAAAGCATTTGGCAAAATCCAACCTCCTTTCATGGTAAAAACGCTGAACCAACTGGGAATAAACAGTAAGTTTTTCAAATTGATAAAGGCAATCCATGTAAAATCTACAGCTTATATATCACACTCAATGGTGAAAAACTGAATTCTTCCCTTTAAGAGTAACAATAAAATAAGGGGATGCGCACTTGCCATTCCTGGTCAACATTGTACTGGTTGTTTTAATCAGGTCAGCTCATCCAGAAAAAGACCATATCCTGTTGTTTGGCATAAACCAAACAACAAATTTAGACCAACTGAAACTATGTGGAATAAATATACTCTGACTATAATGAGATCAAACTAGAAATCAGTATCATAAAGATAACATGAAAATCTAAAACTCTTGGAAATCAAAAATACACTTGGGTTAAATGGGACATCTCATAGGAAAAAAGTGTTTAAAAGAAGGTAGAAGTGCAGTGTTGGGGATTTAGCTCAAGTGGTAGAGTGCTCACCCAATAAGCACAAGGCCCCAAGTTCGATCCCCAGCTCTGCCCCCCAACAGAAGGTAGAAGTGAATGAAAATGAAAATAGGACATAATAAATTTGGTGAGAGACAGTTAATGGAGTCCTGAGCAGAAAATTTTAAACATTAAACACATTACAAAAGGACAACATTCTCAAATCAACAACCTTATGTTCCCACCCTAAGAAACTGGAAAAAAATTAGGACAGTTAATCCAAAATAAACAGAAGAAAGAAAACATGAATAACAGAGCAGATATCAATAGAACCAAAATAGAAACTCAGTAGAAATCGAAAAACTTGTTGTTTGAGAAAACAAAGCTAATAAATTAGTAACACTGACAAATATAAAAACAGAGAACATACAAATTAGCAATGTAAAAAACAGGAAATATATCTGTAGATTTTCAATCATTAAAAGGATATGAAAAAATACAATCATTGAAGATGCAAATTTAACAAGTTAGATGCAATGAACCAAGTCCTCTAAAAAGTATAAACTACCAAGCTAACCCAACATAAACAAATTGGTCTGACTTAGTCCACCAACTCCAAGGGGAATAGAATTCATGATTTAGGAAAGAAATCTCCAGATTTATATGCTTTCACAGGAGATTCTACCAAATATTTAAAGAAGTATTAGTCTGCCCTTCTACATAATCTGTTCGAGAAAACACTTTCCAACTCCTGAGGAGGGTAGAATCCTAATGCCAAAAGTACACAAGCAGTACATACACACACACACACACACACACACACACACACACGTACACACACACACAAAGAACTGGCTCAAATCTCTCATTAATCTTCAATAAAAATCTTCAGTGAAATACTAGCAAACTGAATTCACACACACATGCACACACACACACACGCTCACACACATGCACCATGAACAAGTGATATTCATTCCAGAAATGTAAGGCCAATTCATTATTCAGAAGTTTTCAATGTCATTTGTGAGATAACAGCAAAAGATTCAAATTTTATATCACTGGAATCCTAGAAAATAAGGAGTGGGTACTAAAGACTATACGAGAAAGAAAAATGGCAGAAAACATCTGTAAATTAGTGAAAGACAAATCTACTGATTCAAAAAGCTAAGTGAAACTCAAATAGGCTAAACTCAAAGAATTTCATGCCAAGCACATCACAATCGAACTGCTTAGAGCTTAGAAAGAAAGAAAGAAAGAAAGAAAGAAAGAAAGAAAGGAAGAAAGAAAGAAAGAAAGGAAGAAAGAAAGAAAGGAAGAAAGAAAGAAAGACAGAAAGAAAGAAAGACAAATAAATAAATATCAGAATTTTCTGTAGTGACACACTGTGTTACCTACAGGAAAAAATGATTACAGTTAAAAGGAATTTTTATTTATTTTTATTTTATTTTATTTTTGGGGGGTGTTGGGGATCAAACCAAGTGCTAGGCAAGCACTTGGAGACCAGAAGGAAATGGCATGAGGTTATTCAAGCATCGACCTCAGTGAAAATATGCTTAGGAAGGAAGGAGAAATAATTCTTACATGAAAGTAAACTAAAAGACATTTTCACCAGAAGAACTATCCTTAAAAAGTACCTAAACAGGAGCTGGAGTTGCGGCTCGGTGGCAGAGCACTTGCCTGGCATGCGTGAGGCCCTGGGTTCAACCCGTTTGCAAGAAGAGAAGGATGTTCTCTAAACAGAAAAGAAACAGGAGTCTGAGTTTTTAAACCATTAAGTTGAAACCAGAACTATAACATGATTTGATCTCCTGCTTAACATACTTCCAGAAAATATTTGAAATTTATACTTTAAACTGTGATATGCAACATATGACTCTAATGATATCTAGACCAACTATTAGAAGCTCTATGAAGAGACGTATTTTAAAAAATACTACAGATAAACCAAAGTGCCATTATAAAATATATCTAAGAAATCCACAAGAAGTTAAGAAATGGAAAAAAAAAAAGAATGAGAATAGGCAAAAAAGAAATCTTACCCCAAATCTCACTTTAAAAAGTTAACTCAAAAATGAGAATAGATGTAAATGTAAAATACAGAATTATAAAGCTTTTAGTAGCTAATAATAGGAGAAGGTCTTTGTAACTCAGGGCAGGACAAGGATTTTTAGGTTTAACACTAGAACACGAACCATAAATAAAAATTAATAAATTGGATTTTATCAATATTAAAAAGTTTTATTCTGCAAAAGACAATTAAGAAGGTAAAGAGATAAGTTACCTCCTAGGATAAAATAATTGCATACCATATATCAAGAATATATAAAAATATCTCAAAATTCAACATTAAAAAACCCAATTAGAAAATGGGCAAAAGAAGTGTAAAAATATCTTCTCAGAAATGACACATGAATTGCAAATAAACTTGAAAGATGTTCACCACTATTAATCATTAAGGAAAAGCAAATTAAAACCACATTATCCCTACATACCAAATAAAACATCTAAAATAAATAAAAATAAATACTGTTGAGGGTGCGGGATAGCTGGATTTCTCATATATTGCTGTTGGGAGTGTAAAATGGTGCAGCTACTCTGGAAAATAGTCTTGCCAGATTTTATAAAAGTGAACATGCTCTTACCACATGACCTAGCAATTATACGTTTTGGGATTTATCCTAGAGAGATTCAATCTATGTTCACACAAAACATACACAAGGGTGTTCAGAAAAGTTGGTATAGTAAAATACTAGAAATGATTCAATTCCTTTGAAGTGGATGCATGGTTGAACAAAATTTGGTACACACATATAATGAGATATTGCTCAACAAAAAAGTAATTTATATATGAAATAAACTGAATGAATCTCAAGGGCATTATGCTTACTGTGACAAGATTAATTTCAAAATGTTACATATTGTTTGATCCAATTTATATGGCATCCTTGAAATGGCAAAACCATGGTGCTGGAGACAGATTGGTGGCCACCAGGACACAGGGACAAGTGTATTGGGGGGAGGAAGTTGTAAAACATGGAGGTGGCAGAAGGGAGTTCTTTTGTGATAGAACAAATATGTGTTTTGATTGTATTGATCATTACAGAAAATTGCACATGGAAAAAAGTGAAGTCGCACAAAAAATTTCAGGTTTTAAAACAGAAATATACCATGTTATTTTCCTGGTTTTGAGTTTCTCTTCAGCAGTGTAAGATGGCGTCATTATCAGAAGCTCAGTAATATTTTTGTATGCAACTGTGAGAAATGTTGATACTTGTATGCTTGGGGGATAAAGTGGTGCTACACTATTGATCTTGGCACACCACTAGAGGAAGAACAGAGTAGCTGTCAGAGTAACTTGTTACATTCATTTCTACATTTAAAATGTAGTAATCTTAAAATTATATTTGCAGCAGAAAACATAAAATATGCCTTAATATGAAAGTTGGATCATAACTTGATATCGAGTGAAAGAAGAAAGATGATTCAAAAATTTTAGTAAAACCAGAAATCTTGCAAAGTCTGTAAAATCAAGATTTCCCAGTAAAATGAATGGTGAAAAATATCATAGACCATTTTCTTTATTATAGAACTGGGAGTAGGTGGATGCCATTTAATAATAGTAGATGTACTTAGAGGCGTATTTAAAATAGCTGCAATATTGTGTTAAATGGTGAGGGTCTAATTCTTTACACCTTCCAAGGAGCTGAGGACTTAGCTAAGTGGTTAAATCTCTTGCCTAGCAAGCTCAAGGCCCTGAGTTCATTCACCGGCACCAAAAACAAACAGAACAAAACCAAAAAAACTTTAATTCTGTACACCTTCAAGTGGGAAAAAACCTGACAATAACTGCATGAACTATTATTGTGTCTTAGTTACTTTTCTCTCATTGCTGAGACAAAATACCAGACACCCAAAGTTAGGGGAAGAAAGGCTTATTTAGCTCACAGTTTGTAGAGGTTTCAGTCCACAGTCAGCTGCGTCTGAAGCAGGGCGGCCTGGCAGACAGGCAGAAGGCAGCCAGGTAAGCAAGGGATGTGAGCAAGGGGACTAACCAGCTTCTTCCTGTATTTTATATTTTACCCAGGCTGCTAGGATTAGTGTGGTGCTAAACTAATCAGTGGATTTAGTAATCACACGCCCTTAATCCCAGCATCACACACTCTAGATCCAGCTATCTTTTACCAAATAAGGTTTTGGGGGGATATCTAGACACAAACCATAACACATTGCTTTTGTGGTAATTATTAAAAGGACACTGAACAATCACCAAGTATTGTACTAACAAGAAAAAATACATGGACTAGGAGTAAAAAGCCCAATTGAAAAGTAAATACTGTACTACATAATGATTAAGTTAAAACTTCTTCACAAAAGAAGACAAACAAACAAACAAAAAACTTGAGGAAGTTTCACACTGTAATTATATCCAAATTTGTGTGGAGAATCAAAAGAAATTGGCAAGGCGAAAAGGCTATACTTACTGATGTCCAACCAAATGGGTCTAACATGCAGGGAGGACACCCTGGAATGACCGACTGAGCGATGAATGCTAACTTTGTTTTTTAAATTGGAAATCATGAATTTTTTTTTTTTTTTGTGGTATCGGGGATCGAACTCAGGGCCTCATGCTTGCAAGGCAATCACTATAACCACTGAGCTAAATCCCCGGCCCCGGAAATCATGAATATTAAGCTATCAACTCGATTAGGTACTGATGTTTGTTCACTAATTTTATAAAGATAACTTATAGGGAAAAAGTAGGATAATTTTAAGAAATGTATGTGATTTTTCCTTAATATATGCAAAACCATATTGGGTGGGCATATCCATGGAAATAAATCTATGACGCTGACATTGGGAGCAAGACAGCCCTTTTGTGGCATGCAGTCCCCTGCCGACCGTGCCTCCTCCAAGATAATCTCTCTTGGTTTCCTTTGTGTATTAATGGGCTGGAAAAATATGCTGGCTTTTGGTTAAAATTAACAGAAAAAGACTTAAGTGCTTATTTTTAAAAATTAATTTGAAAAGGAATGTGAAGTGAGTCTGAAAACTTGTTCTTTGACGCCCGTGTACGCCGGCTCAGGTTGTGAAACTGCTGACGGGTTTTCAAGTATTGGAATTACTTTTTAAAAAAACAAAGAATGAAAAACTTAGAGTAGTGGTTAAAACATGGATTAAAAAGATGAATCATTGCTTTGCCTAATGATCAATGATTCTCAAAGTTGGCTTTGAGACATCTTTAACAGACATTTTAAGGGTAGCTTCTTTCTGAGAGTGAAAATATAAAAACTTTCAACGAACACGATCAGACTGTAGCAGAATTAAAACCTGAGAGTTGAGAAGAGTTGATTTTATTAAGTTAACTTCGAAAATTTCTTCCAACTATATATGATAAAAGCCTATACAACCTATTTTTTTCTTTTTTCTTCCTTCACAAAGGTCCTTCAAGACCTGGGAATGTAGTTTAGAGGTGGAGCCCTTGCCTAACAGGCATGGGGTCCTGGGCTTGATCTCCCAGTTCCCCCTAAAAGAAGCCTTTCAACTATATTTTCCTAAGAAACAAAAAAGAAAGGCTTATATATGTGAATATAAACATGACACAAGTCCTTCAATCTTTCGGTTAAAAAATATTTAACATAATTTCTGCTATCAATCATCTGAAACACTGCATCAGACCATCTCTTTAGCAGTGTTCTGCTCTTTTTACCTTAGTGATTGTATTTATAAATTTTGCAAAATAAAGATAAAGGCAATCTCATTTGCGTGCCCATTTTTTGGTGGTTTTAGTCTCTCAAAATATGGTGACACAAAATGAGATATTAGTATGATGTAAATTTTTTTTTTCCTTTAAATTGTTTACTGATGACAGAAACTGCATAATTACAGATTCGGTGAGAAACCTCCAAACAATAAAGAACGTGATGTAAATTTGAGTGAGCTCAAATTTATGAAATAAGCAAATTCTGTTCAGCTGTGATTAAGGACACAGCGAGGAAAACCATTTTCCCATATAGCAAGTGATTCAAACATTAACATTTTTATTAACTCATGTCCTTCTATCTGCTGGCATTTTTCTAAGTGCTTTGCATAATCAACAGACATAATTCCTGTCTGTTCATGGACTAAAATTTTTCAATTTCAAATCCATCCAATTTAAAAAAAAATTTCCCTTACAATGGTCTATATCAGACACCGTTGGAGACTCTTGGATGGCTATTTCTTTTCTCTATAGATGACTTCGTGGAAACATTCAAGAAACACTGCGGTAGGTCGTCTCTAGCTTCCCTAGGTACCTAGGTGGTTAATTGAGAATCAACTAACCAGAAGCCGGATCTTGCCTTTGCTCTTTTGGGTGAGTGTGAAATATGTGAGTCGATGGAACGTGTGACCTCCAGTGACGCCGTGTGACCCAGATTCATCTGAAGGCGCCGCGCAGGCCTGACACAGTGGAGGAGCCCCAAGCCGGGGAGCTGCTGTTCTCAGTCCCTATCCTTTCCCGCTGGACAGCCCTGGATCCGCCCAGGAAGGTCCTGCTCACGGAATCGCTTCTCCTGGGCTCCATGCAGCCCACCCGCCGTCCACTTAGACAGAGCTCAGACTAAGTGGGCTTCAGACATTGCATCCTCTTTCCATCCATCATTTATATATTATTCTTCGACTGCACTCAGTTCTCACCGAAACAATGTAGGTATTCCCCACGTGCAACTACCTCACGTAATTTTGTAGCATTTCTAGGGCTCTTCGAATGGCCTATTTAATTGTAAGTCTATTCTAAATAATAGTTGGAGAAAAATATAATTTTTGATTTCTGGGCATCTAATGTTTTTATCATTTATAGTAATACATGAAGTTACGGATGGCTTATTTCATTACATCAGTCTAGTTTTAGGTTCTGGGCATAGAGTCAGAAGAAAATAATAAATGTGGAGAGAAAAGAGAGGGCTCACCCTCCACAACATCTTTGCAGTTTTTTCAGTCCCTCGCAGTGCGGTCCTCTGCTGGTGTCCTGTCCCGTGCGGTTTCTGAAAATACCCGAGGTGAGAGCTCAGCCTGCCGCTGGAGGTGCAGAGTGGCGGTGGCTGCTCTGCCAGCTGCCGGCGGAGGGTCCCAGCGTCCTGCAGCTGGGTTCTCGGTCTGGGTTTCTTGAGCTCAGATCTCACTTTTGCCAGTTTCCTTTCCTGGCCACTTCCTTTCTACCTAGGCCCTGGACGCAGTGTCCAGTGCTGCTTAATGGAGACATCCCCTTGAGGGTGAGCACCTGTGTGACTTGTGTCCCCCTGGAGGCCTTGCTGTGGTGCTTTTCCCAGGCCTGCATCTGGCTGGAAGCCGGCTCTTGCCTTTGCTGAGCACGGTACCTCATCAGTTCACTGGGGCCGGCTCTCTTGGTGACACCCTGGCTCAGCTCTGCTCTGAGCCTCGGCTTTCCTGGGGAGGGTCTTTATTCCCAATGACGGGCCTTCCAAATTTTAATAGCGACCATTGTCCCCTATTATTCCGACATGTACCTTCCTTTAAAAAAATACTGCAGATACTCCTCTGGCTTTCACTATAAATGAACAGTTTCACTCCAGATATCATTAACTCGGGCAATCCTTTCTGGGTTAATTTTAAATCCAAAATTTCAAACAAATATCGAAATACAAATATAGAATTCAGGCTTGATCATTTGGTATTGAGACTGGTCGGCGCTAGGCAGGAAAGAAATCTGCAAATCTCAAATAGCTGGATGAAACTTGTTTAATGATTCTTATAAAACTGGCCCACAAATAAGTAATTTAACTGGAATATGGAGCTTCAAAAAGGAACCGATGGCAGAGCACCAGCACAGTGGGAGTTAAACTGGAAACAGCTGCTTACTTGCTCCGGTTAGAACGTGGGCCTCTGAAATTCACACAGAAACGTAATCTCCATTGCACTAATATTAAGTGCTGGGACGTTTGGATGTGATTAGATCACGAGGGCTCCTTCCTCACGAGCAGGATTTAAGGCCCTCACGGAAAAGAGACCTCACACACCCTTCAGCTCTGTTTGGCTGTTCTGTGTCTCTGCCACGTAGGGACACAGATTCGCCCTTCTGCCACTAGAGGGCACAGAGATAAGGCACCATCTTGGATACAAAGACCAGTCCTCAGCAGACACCGAATCTGCCAGGCCCCCAGCCTTTGACTTTCCGGCCCCCAGAACTGTCAAAGATACATTCTGTTCTTTGTAAATTACTCAGATCCAGGCATTTTCTTGCAGCAGCAGAAAGGGACTGCGACGGTGCTTCACGTGGCAGTGCATGTGAGTTACACAGCATGAAACTCCCTGTGACTCTTTTGGACTGAGGCAGTCAGGATCTAGTTGATGCTGTATATGAAGATCGCAGGCTGCTTACTGATCTTACCTTGACATCATGCACTATGTACAAACATAAAATCAGATGACAGGCACTGAAAGTAGAAAAATTTTTCTAAACACAACTTTGTTTACTTCTTGAAATTGTCCAAATGGGAAAGGGAACAAGGGAGGGGGAAAGGAACAGAGGGACAAGAGAAATAAGAAATGGAAGGAAAAAATGGAAATGAAGCTTTTGTAAATAGGGAGGGGGGGGGAGGGGAACGGGAAAAAAAGAAGCAACAAGGTATATCATGTACAGGTACAAATTCCCTATGATGACTGTTATCAATATGTACATCTAAAATGTACCATTAAAAGAAAATTAAAAAAAACACATAAATGATGAGTGATGACTTTTTATTCAGGTCATAAAGACGGAATCAAGAGAAACTCAGTAAGAATAAAATAATTCATGTCATGTATAAAACAGAACAGAAATGAAAAAAATAAGTGTCCCTGCTTTTTCTTCCTCTTCCCTTTCTATGGGAAAAGAAGGTTGGAAAAAGAGCCTAAACCAGCAGTCTGAAGAGCCACTTATTTCTACCTATCATTTCAAAAAATATTTATTCTAATTATTATCTTGAATTTTTTTCTTTTGTGACAAGAAATCACAAAGCCTGCCTTGAAGTTTCCTGTAAGAAACAAACAAGTCACAGAGTAGGGATGTGCTTTGCAAGCTTGAAGTCACAGATGCCCATGGGGCATTTATACAGGGAAGGAGGCTAGGCCTGGATTCCAACCTGTAGCCCTGACAGCCGCACGAACTCCTTGCCTTTAAACAAGATTGTTAGCTAGGCATGGTGGCACACAATTGTAATAATCTCAGCTGCTCAGGAGGCTGAGGCAGTAGGATCCCATGATCAAGGCCAGTCTCAGGAATTTAGTGAGACCTTGTCTCAAAATAAAGTAATAAAAAACGGCTGAGGATATAGCTCAGTAACAGAGTGCTCCTGGGTTCAATTCCTCATAATGCAAAACCAACCAACCAACCAACCAAACAAATTCACGTACACAGATTGTTCAGAGTGACTTTCGAAGGTCCTTCCAAATCTGGACTCTTCCCTAATCTCTAGATTTCAAAGGTTCATACTAGATTTTTTTTCCTTTTTCTTTTCTCTTTCTTTCCTTTTTTCTTTTCTTTCCTTTCTCTTTCTTTCTTTCTTTTCTTTCTTTCTTTCTTTTTCTTTCTTTCTTTCCTTCTTTCTCTTTCCTTTCTCCTCCTCTCTCTTTTTCTTTCCTTTCTCTCTCTCTCCCTTTCTTTTCTTTCCTTTCTATTTTAGAATTTCCCAATTTAATCCACTAGATTCATTAGATCATTGAAATATGGATTCAATTTTCAGGCTTGTGATCTTTCACAGAAACAAAAATGATTGCCTATGATAAGAAAAATTTATATATCAAAAATAATTGAGTAGCTGTCATCTTTGGCACATGCCTGAAGGACCTCCCCTCTCCAATCATTAAAAATTTTACTGCGTCGTGAAGCCTATTTTTTGAAGACATACATTTTCTAGATGAGATGAACAAGACAGTTTTAAATTCTAACAGGCACTTTCCACCTAAGAAAAACATGCAGAATTTGAAGCAAATACTATTATATTAGAAATTTGAGTCTGCATAAAATATTTAACCAATTTCATCACAAAAATGCAAATTTCAGAAGTGAATGCTCTTTGCAAAGAAGGCTTTACCAAATTTACTTGGCAGTTAGACAGACACAGAATGGCTACCTTGTGTGAGAAACCACATGGGCCCGTGTGTGGTTAGGAGCAGGGAGTCGGGCAAGTTTGGTTTAAATTCTATTATTTAAAGGTATTTTGGGGGAAGCTATATTCAAAGTGTTTGAATTTAGACTTCTTAAGACTCTCAGCTTTACTAGAATTCACTGTATAAAAGGAGGAAAATGAAAATATTCTCAATATATACCAATGCCACAGTGTGTGTTTCTGAACTTGTTTTATTTAGTAACTTCTAAGACTGAAGGATATTTCAATATCAAGTAATTGCTTATCAGCTAGTGTGCCTGAAAGTGGTTTTAGAGCTCTTTTTAGGGAAGCAGATGCTTTTTTTTTTTTAGGTCCAGGTGATATGGAACTTGGACAAATCACCTCTATTAAAGTAAATCATGTTTTCAAGTAGTATCAGCCAAATGAAATAACATCTTCACTATCTCTATATAAAAACAAATGAAGGTTGTACATAATTTTATAAACAGTGAATGATACAGAGCATCATCTATATTTTTATATTTGGCTCTGGGACATAAGGCAATGTCTAGAATTTCTTTTCTGCAAGAGTGGGTGGTATGTGCACACTTCACGCATACATATGAAAACTCAAGCACTTTTCTGTTTTATGCTTACTCTTTTCTCAGTTCAGCTGATAAATTCAGTAATCCTTCATGAGATAATATAAGATTGTCTTCCCAAAATTCTCCTAGGGAAACATTTGTAAATAGGAATACTTGAATGTTTTTATAAATATTAACAAATCCCTTAAATCCAGCAACAATGGCATCATGAAGACTATATGGGAGAAAACGCCCATCTCAAACAGAAAATTTATGAGTCAAAAATCACAATACATTGAAAATATTTTCAAGGCTAATTTCCCTTTTCCTGATATGTTTTTCCCATAAAAAATTATAAAATATGTAGAAAGAAAACGCAGAATTAGTTTCTTCAGTTTTACATTCTAGGGATTGGACTAGATTCTAATTCTTTTTTCAGCTCAGTATTCTACAATTTGAGCCAACATAAGATGTTAAAATGGTCCCAGTAGTTCATTCAAATAATAATAGGAAAAGGGGCTTAAAATTGTGAAGTATGGCCAAAGGAATCTTTTCATTCCTGTATCACAAAAGTGAGGCCCAGAGAAGAAAACTACTACCCGAGAAGTCCCATCCGTTCAGGTATCAATCAAGGTCATTGCTTCCCAATCTGTCTGCTCATCAAATATTTTGCATTACTTTGTTTTGTTTGGTTGTATTAAAGATGCTCAGGATCTCAGTCCCTACTCCCAGAAATGTTGCTTTAGTAATTATGGGGAGAGATCAGGAATTTCATTTCTTAAAAAAGAGATCCACAGTATTCAGATTTACAGGTAAAGGTAGGGACCGTGGAGCATAGCAGACTGCCTGGGATAGAGGGATGGAGAGGAAGGGACACACTGCACAGTCATTGGGCACCACTGGGCACAACCACATTTTCCTAATTGTGCCGTCATTTCACACCCCAGGGGGTCACCTTCCCAGAGGAAAAAGCATGTAACTAGAGTGGTATCACTTTGTGTCCAGGTGACTTTTCTTTGACAGATTTCTCGTAGAAAGTGACATCTTGAAGGAAACAAGAGTTAGAAGAGCGGGTCTGTAGTCCTTACTTACCATCCAGTCCAAACTCAAACTCTAGAAATTTAATTCCGTTTAACTCCTGGAAATCTCCTTATGATAAAGCACCAATTAAGCCATCACCACACTATAGTTTTGAACCTTTTAAGGCTGTCTGCAATATGCAAATTACTTATACCACAAGGCAATCTATGATAAAATGAATTCCTCTAAGTCATTAGAACATCATAAAGAGAAGGCTCTTCATTACATTTGACATAAGAATTTTTCAATATTTTTTGGTGGAAAAGGAAAGCCTAAATGTAACTAATGTGTGGCTAATACCATAACAAAATTTGTTTTAAATGGAGACATCAGAGAAGAAGTTGCTTCTAAGATTTTCCATGTAAATTTCCAAGCCCTTCAACATTCCTATTTATATAGTTCTCAATCTAAATTTTATGTATTTGCTGTATGCAAATTGTAGCCAAGATACACATTTCTGTTCCTCATGCTACTATGGGTGCCAAAGTTTAGTTTAAGGGTTTTTTTTATAGCACACCGTAAGAAATATACTGTAATCCAAAACTCTCAATGAAATCTTATTCTTGATCTTTCTTGTTAATAAAAAAAAAAAGTGAAGTAGTCCTTTTTCTACTAGTTTAGGGAAAAGGTTAAGAAAGGGAAGAATGACTTACCTTTAAATATGTATGACTCCAGATAAAGCAGCTAAACTAAAAGCTTACCACAATTTTAACAAAAAGGGAAATTCGACATGATTTAATCTTTTTGCATCCCGTTTAAGGATTGTTCTTTACTGAGGTTGACAGAATAAATTCATTATTCAGTCCTGTCATTCGTAAAGCAGTCTCTTTACATTGGCTCAGACAATCAAGTATACAGTTAAAGCCATTTGAGACCACCAGGTGATATATAAAAGCATTTGTCAATGTTTTATGCTTGCTTTAGAAGACTGATCTGTTAAACTTGTGATTCTGTTTTAAAAGAATAAACAAGAAAATCAATGGTATTTGTTTATCCTTATAAATAGGTTGAGAAGTTATCCATGAGGTGTATTTAGAAAACTCCTAATGTTAGATATGTATATAATTCTTAATTTTCAATGTACTTGTGGGCCAAGGAACTGGTTAATTAACATACGAACCTCTAATGCTTTTAGGCAGATACCTATTAAAAGGTATACAAAATATAAATAGTAATGTGTATTTTCAAAACTTTTAAATAAACACAAAGAATATATAGGTGTACATATTATAATTTCAAAGTCAACACTAGCGCATAAGTTTTTCTTATCTAAACACATACAAGTACTTCCTATTGCAAGACATGCACCTACAAACACATGGCCATGCACATAACCTTGCTTTCTGCCACTTGCAAGAAAGTTAGAATATACAGTATTATACATTGTTTCGACTTAAATCAATATGGGGCAATTAATGAAGATGACATTCAAAAATTCTGATCAAAGAAACCAAAATATAAGGAGATCATTATTCAATAGGTTAAAAACACTGAAGACTGATGGAAAGTTAAGATTTAAACTGCTCATTCAGCGATCTTGAAAGATACAGAAGAGAACAGGACCAGCTGTAAACACTCAGAATGCTCGGTCTGGGGATCAGGAATAGAATTTCTGCAATCTAGCAATCCAGACTATAGACTTAGACCATTGGTGCTTCAGACTGGAGAGAAATGGTACAGCTGGGGGCAGTTCTCCGCAAGGCAGGGGGCGCTGATGGAGATCTGGATGCCCATCTGGATGGGAGACGGCGATTTGCTGGCCTAGCAGGACGCAAAAATCCTTTTCCATGTGTTGCTTTCACAGCTACAGATTCCTAGGACACAAAAGAAGGCACTCATCTTACTACATAGACACTAACAATGGGCTTCACACATCACGGACCCTAAGTAGGGAATCAATGTCTCAGAAAACTTACAAGCAAGAAAAAGCATTAAAAACTAAACAAGGCATTTGTCAAGTATTTGTAGGCTTGCATGGTTTCATCAGAATTCCAATTTTAATATGGAAAAATTGCATGAATTTTAATATAACTGACCTCTTTGTAGAACTATGAACTCAAGAGTCAAATGTCCAAGTAAAATAACTTTAATGTGAAGAAACAGTGGATGTTTCTTAATGGGATATTTATGGAAGAAACTTTTCACTTATTTCAGGTTGATTCACTGACACTTTTAGAGAACATAAACCAAAAGCACACACACCAAATCACTTATTTGTTTTTTTGTTTACACTAAGGATCACTGACTGTGCAACTATTTCACAAATGTTTTATTTTTCTTAGTCCATGTTTGCAGTATATAACGTTTACACTCCTTGTGAAATGTACATAAAACATTTTAATTCCTTTTTTTAAATCCTCTTTCCTGCTCTTCCTCCTCTTCCCTCCATTTCTTGATCCCCTTCCTATTTGAAAAATATCTTATCTCCTACTTTCTTTTGTCTTTTATTTTGCTCTTTATTTATATTTGGTTTTCTCACATAAAATAAGCCATGTGATATTTAAGCTGTGTGTCCAATTTATTTTATTTAACGTTAGGTCTCAAGGTGCATCTATTTTCTTGCAAATTACTCACGTTGATCTTTCTTTATGGCAGAGTAGTATGCCAATGTGTATAAATACCACATTTTCTTTACCCATTTATCTGTTTATAAGAATATAGGCTGCTTCCATGATTTAGCTATTATGGATTGTGCTGCTATAAACATGGGTATGCATGGATCACTGGAATGTGATGTGTTTACTCTTTTGAGAAGATACCTAGAAAGGGAATAGCTGGGTCAAATTATCTTTAAAGCTTCTTTTGTGTGTGTTGCTGAGGATCAAAACCAGTGCTTGGGGAAGAGGGGGGAGAACCAAGATGCATCATGTACAGGTACAAAATAAATGTGATGAATGTGACCATTGTATGTAAAAAATGTGACCATTTAAAATAAAAAAAAAATCACACCAAAAAGACAGTGCTTCATGTATACTAGGCAAGTGTTCTATCACTAAACTACACCCAAAGCCCTTAAAATACTTTAAATATGATTTCTTTCTATTAATAAAAAGTTGCTATCTATATTGGACATCTTCTGATGAGTGAAAATCTTTCCCTTTTCTTTCTTTCATTTCATTTCATCTTTCTTTGTATTTTGATGGAAGAACAGACTGCTTTGATGCTAACAATTAAGCAATTAAAAAAGCTTGCATGGCATTTTATACACTTGGATCTGACTGACCTCCGTAACAAATCTGTACTCTTTGATTTTAAATGGGCAATGTGGATGGACCCAGCTTCTATTATTTCAATCACGGTCTGACAATAACCTGTGTTTTCTTTTTCTTTCCTTGGGGACTTATTTTTAAAATTTATTCACAGGGGAAAACAAAAGAACAAAAGAAAAAATACTCCTAAGAATCTATAGTACATTACTCCTGTCCCAAATCCCCAATTAATGAAAGAGAGAGAGAGAGAGAGAGAGAGGAAACATTGCACATTCCTTATTGGTTAATGAAAATTTCTGTTGGCTACTGTATACAAGTTTCCAATTTCTATCTCCAACTATAGCATCTTACAGGTATTTATGGTCTTAAATAAAAAGTAAAGAAATACAATGTAGGGTAATTAATTTTACCCTATGAAAATAGGCAAAGTTTCTGATAAGATGGATGAAACTTAATTTTTTCTTTTCTTTTTTTTTTTTGCGTGCTGAGGATCAAACTCAGGGCCTTGTGCTTACTAGGCAAGTGCTCTACCACTTGAGCTAAATAAATCCCCAACCCTGTAATTGATATTTTTGAAGAATTTAAAAGACATAAACAAATATTTGCTTACACCAGGAGGCATTCTGCAAGGTTTAAAATACATATTATAGTATGTAAAATTAAGACTTTTATATTGTTGACTAACAATAACAATATAATACCTTGTAACTTTCTGTAGGCCCTGTTATCAAAATCTTGCATGCGTGGAAAAGGAACTAGTGTGTAGCTCTTCATTTTAAATATCAATTTCTTTCACCTCTTTTCTCCTATACTTAATGAAGACTGTATTCTTTTATAAATGGACAGGATAAAAAAAGGATAACTATTTAAATACTCATTTTTTGGCAATTTCCACGCTAAGAACATATGCAAATAAGAATAACCTTTGTCCCTACGCTGTCTTTGAGTCCCACAGATAAAAGAACTTATTAGACACTGTTTTAAATGATGTGTTCTACCAATATTCACATTTATTCGATTGATCCTACAAGAACATGAATGAAATGCTAAGTATGACTGAACCAGGCTGGCACAGTTAACAACTGCAAAGTCAAAGTTATTTTAACAAATATTTTCCATATCCTTAAAAAATAAACCTTTAAAGAATAAAATTACATACATCCACAAATGTACATTCTGAATGTTCTTTAAAAATAAACGACAGGCCTTTGATTTTCCTGAGGTTCTTAAATCCACTTACTGTATTAATGTCGTTTTTTCATTTTTCAAAAAGTTACAATGCACCAGTCCCAGTTTTAAAAACTACATGTTAAGTGTGTGTTGAGCTATGTTTATTCACAAAGGGTCAGGAGCTAAGAAGATGCCAACACACGAGTCTGCATTCTCTTTGTACGAACGGGCAACTGAACTGAACCCAGAACCTTTGCTAAACATGGCTGCAGTCCTACCACAGCGCGCAGCGTGCTCTCTTACCTCTGCTACCTTTCTCCGATCTACTTGCTTCACTTGCTGTCCCTCACACGAAGCCGTCCTTGGCTGAAACTCCTGCTCCATCTGAAGCCCTTCTAAATGCTCACTTGATATGGTGCTGCCACCGAGGCCACCGTCGTATCCGGTCCAGTTTTCCCGCAAACATTTAGCATTCTGCCAGGCAGGCCCCGGTGACGCCTCATACGTTTTCAGCAGCTTTTCCACAACACCGTAATTTGACTTGGGATCGGCTGATCGTGGTCGGCCAGATAAATTGTTTGGTCTCCAGTCGTGCCCGTGAAGTATATTTCGGTAACTGCCGGCATTTACGTGTTCCTGCATTTGTCTGACCAGGCCTGCTGTGGGTTTCTTGGTGGGATTATCAGGCATGTTTTCCGTGGGTTCAGGCACGTGGGCACTGGTTTTCAGTGTGTCAGTCACCCTGTCACTTTCTGACATGCCACCTGCAGTAGTTAAGGTATTACAGGGCTGACTGTCTTCAGGTGATTGTGAGTAGCTTTGATTTTGCTGTGTTGCACGACAATTTCTGTCTGTTCTAAACACAGTTCTATTAAACTCATCAGTCTTCGTTGCCAGCTTCTCATTCCTTGTAGTCGTTTCAAAGCCACAACTGAAACTTCTAAGTGGGCCACTGCTCTGCGTCCCCGAGAGACTACTGTCATTCCTTACGTGAAGACCTGGATGAGATTTAGCAGGGTGACCTGGAACCACCTTTTCCAAATGTGGCTTGTTAGGGGCAGAGTAGGCATTCTGAAACCACAGAGTGGAGGGGCTCTTTCTGGCATCTATACCAACGTCACATGACCTTGTGCCAAGCCTAATGCTACCTGGAGGCTCGCTATCTATCTGGATTTCTGGTGTTGAAGAGGAAAACATGACACCATCTTTCAAAGTCGTCCCTTTGCCTGGACCCAATGTAGGTATCTCATGCTGCCTCAGAAGAAAATGAGGACTGCAGGTCCTTTCACCTTGACCCCCGGGGGCTGCCCGGCTAGTGTGGTCTAGACTTTGCTTCAGTCTTTCTTGGGCTTGTTCAGAATATGAGCTGGGGAGATTTCGAGAAGCGCTTCGTGGAGGAGGAACTGGTGGGGTTTCATCTCTTTGCAAATCAACTGCACCGATTCCACAGCTTTTCATAGAGTTGTTCTGGAGCACACTGCTACAGCTCAGATTCTTTCTACTTTTCTGTTTTTCTTTTTTTAAATTGACTGGAAAAATGCACTGGCCATTGTTGATCATGTGGTTCCCCTGAGGTACACTCATGGCATCCGGCATTTCCTGGAGACAAGAATCTGACTTCATCCTAAATAATTGTAGGACATGATGTATTAGTGATAACTTTATTTAGGATGCGCTTCTTAAAGAAACTATGGATTTCTGCTACAGCAAAGGGCATCACAATTTCCTCAAATACAATTTTTATATAAATGTCCTAGTCAAACACTTCAGGTCCCCTTTGGTATAGGACAAAATCAACGCTCAGTGTTACATTCAAGGTTCTATGTGCTCTGCCTGGCCCAAAGTATCTTTCCAATCATGATCATTTTCTCTAGTAAATTCTGACTAGACTAGGCCATCTCTTGAGTTCTGCTATTGAATTTCCACTTCTACAGCTTTTCTCCTGCCATTTCCTTACCTCCTCTTTGCCTCTGCAATTCCTACTCATCAGGTAATGTGAGCTCAACTTCTTCTTCTTGAATTTGAAATAACATGTTAGGTAGTAAGATAGAAGTCTGAATAAAAGCACAATGAGACATAACTAATTCCAAATAGAAGGTGTCATTTGAGCTTAAAAGCAATTTTTTTTTTCATGAAATCAGTAAATGGCATACAGGCAGACTGAGCTGTGATAAAAATAGTGAGGCCATTCAAGAAACAATGAGTGGTATGGGCAGATTTAAAGCAGAGTGGGGTGAAGAGCAAAAAATGGGAGAAGCATTAGGTCATGTCAAAGTGTAATGTCTTTGGAAAAAATTGCAGTATCTTTGAATTGTACGTGAAAGACCTTTGAGCTTTTTTTCTAAAGGCTGTTGGGTGACAGTGTGAGTTCTGAACTAGGTGTTACTTCTAAACAAAAACTGGAAAATAAGTCTTTTCTGAATTAAAAAGTGAAAAAAATATAGCATCAATGTGGATTCGCAAATCAAACTTAATCACACTGATAAATGTAAGTCATTTATACCTATACAATTTTTAAAACATTAACTTACAATAAAGTGCAGACAAACGCCCTCCACCAGAATAGGAAGAAAAGTTAAACGGACTAGTGGAGAGCAAAATTATGCATAAAACACAGGTGTTTTAGAAAACTGATTGCAAATCTGCATACAAATTCTCTTCCTAAGAGCTAAGGAAAAATAAGGGAACACACTGTTGTCACTTCTAAGGGAAGCATTCAGCTCCTCCAGGAGAGAACGCCAACACCAGGATAATCCATCCTTGTTGATCATGTGGAGACTAAAATTAATTTATAATTTGGCTAAAACTTACTCTCACAATCATATACTGCTTCTGAATTGAAATAGCATTTTTTTGTCATGTGCATGTGTGAACATATTTATACTGTTGTATTCTGATAATTATGTATGTCTTTCTCTGTAAATACTAATTGTAGAGAAATAAGTGACTTGAGTGTAAAGTGTTGCAGTAGCCAGATATAATTATCATACCACATTCTTAATTTCTGAAATAGTTTAAAAAAGTATTTAACAGGGTAAGTCCACTTGTATACTCTTCCAATGGCCAAATACTCAAAATGAAAGAGAACTATACTACATAGGGTACATGCACAAAATGGAATATAATTCAGCAGTGAAGAATAAAATCCTGTCATTTGCAGCCAAGTGAACGGGGCTGGTGGACATCATACTAAGCAACATAAACCTGACACAGAAAGACAAGTATCATATTACAAGTCATATTACATATCATACCTTTTCTCTTACATGTTGAAACAAACAAACAAAAAGATGACCTGTTAATAGAAGAGGGATCAGAGGAGCTGGAAGGGAGCTGAGACAAGCAGGAGGGTGAAGGGGGAAGAGCAGGTGGACACTGTCAAGGCACGATGCATCCATGTATGGAAATACCGTGGTGAGCACAATTATGTCATACAGTTAATGTGTCAAGGATTTTAGAAATAAAATAATTCCAAATTTTCCTTCCAGAGTCAGTTGTGCAAACATCATTTTATAAAATAAAGCACAGTTTTCTCACTTAAAAATAAAATTAAATTAAAAGGATTATGTAAGAGGGCTCTTCCTAATTTTTTATTAAATATCAAGAGAATAAAGGACTCCTAAAAGTTGAATTGCAAGACGAACTGGGAGATTTGTTTTCAGAATCAGTGAACCGAAAAACACACAACTGAAGTATCTATCTCTATCCAACCCACACATGCTAATAACGCATTAATTCTGACTAACAAAATGTAAGGAGGAGGCAAGCAATTCGGGTTGTTTATTTCCAGAATAAAAGAATCGTAGAGGCGGCAGCTCACCTTCTGTGTTGGGACCGCTTCCGAATTTCCTCCTGAAGGCTGCACAGCTCTTCACTAACTCTGGCAAGTTCTCCGAGAGCCTGTTGCACAGAGAGCAAGCGGGGTTACACCGGAAGCCCGCGCCCGGAAACCGCCTGAGGCGGGGTCGGCTCACTCACCGCGCTGAGGGCTGCGGAGCCGCGCTGCTCCTCCCCCGCGGCCCTCGGGCCGGGCCAGGCCTCGCGCTCCTCTCCAGCGTCCGCAGCCAGCGGATCCGTGAACCCGGCTTTGGATTTTTTTGCTGATGCTCGTTCCTGACACACCGCGTTTCCTTGGCCGAGTAAGCTCTGCTCTGTCTTGTTTGCCTTTTTCAGAGCACCGCTGTGGCTCCTCTCTGTGCATTCGCCCTGTCCCGAGCTGGGCTCATCTGGAGACGGTACCGGCAGTTCATCCCAAACGCCCATCTCTTCATCGACAACAATCGCCTTCGCACATTCACGCCTGTTGATTTTCCTCCGAAGCTTTACTTCCTGGCAAAGCTGCAGGAACACAAAATTCAAACTCTTTTGCTCTAGTTCACTTTGCCAGTACTTTTTATAACTCAGCAAACCACTTTGAGTTCTCTTTGCCATTATCACCACACGCTACCCTGACTGCAAGTAGTGCCTTGTACATACGGGTTAGCCAGAACCGCCCTGTCAGCCGGGAAGCCTGCTCCCAGGAAGGCAGCACGCTGATGCCGAGTTCTGTCCTCCTGTCAGAAAATCAGCTCACTGAGAAATCAAAGAAAGCTGTGTCTCTATACACAGGTGCAGAGCACTGTCACAACATTGGGGAGACCCAAATCAATTCGGGACCGTGCTCTCCAACCACTTTCGAAAGAACCAAGGGTCTAACTGGCAATAAAGTCATGTATTTTAAACATATGACCTTATTCCTACACCAGCATTTAACTGGCTAAATAGCTGACGATCTTGTACAGTAAGTCAATTCATTCTGCTCCCTAAATAGGCACTCGGTCATCAGAAATCTTTCCTTTGGTTGGTCAATTACATTGGGGCGGGATACAGATGACTGAGATTTTTCTAATGCCAAGTGTGTACACATTATTTAGAAAGTTTCTCATTCAGATTAAAACAAATATGACAGCAGAGTCCTAAGGCTCCGATCATCCATTTGTCCGTGTTAACGAGTGTCTGGAGTCATTTCTTGGTGAGATCTTGGTTACACGCACAGACATTCAGCCCACTCCTAAACAGAGGCAGGAAAGTGGCCTTCTCTTCAGGCTTGAGTTCTGGGGATGTTTGTCAAATTTCCAAAGAGACTGTCAGATAAATATTAAGACAAGTGACTCAGCACTTCACAACTACAGTCAGTATCTACATAACATGAATTATTATTCAAGTAATATAAGAACAAATACATTGCTTCTTACTATTTACCTAAACCTCAGTGGAGAAAAGCATTAAACATAGTTGATGCCTGAAAGAAACAAGGTGCACTTATTTTCTCAATACTTTTGAATTTATAAGTTATCACTGTACATGGTCAGGACAGCACCAAATAACAGCTGCAAATCAACTGTTTCAGTCCCTGTAAGATTATTTATACTGAGCTGCTGTTGGTGTCACGGCTTCACCAGGAGGGACTTTTAAAAAGCAACTCTACAAAGTGGCATGTTAGAGCTAAGAATGTTGCTGATGATGTTGCCCTTTTTGGGAGAAGTCATGGGTGAAAACAAAATAGTTTTGGTTTCAAAACAAGGGGGAAAAGTGTTATTCCTGGGAAATAGGTCTGCCTTTGTCTTCTGAATATTGAGAAATACACACTTGATCATTTTTGTGTTAGTTATGAGAAAGATAGAACCGGGGCTGCATTTAACGTACCATCACTCCTCCGTCCTCCACCTCATCTGTCTATTTTTGTACTGCATGCTTTACCTTATGTGTACTTTTATTCCATCATAAAGTATCTTGAGTGGTTAAGTGAGGAATGAATAAACAAATAATTGAAGGCAATTAATGGAAAACCATCAGTCTGTCTTAGTTGGTACTCTGCCTTCCTCCGTGGTTATCTGATCATCCTGCCGAAGGAGACAAGGAGGGAAGACTGCCACGCAAAACCATGACTTTTTCTTCAGAAATCTATGAACTTTAGATAGTGTCTAAATAACCCCGGCTGTTCATCTGGATGAGTCTAACTTTCGAATGATCCAAGTATTTACATCTTGGTTTTTTTCAAAGTAAGTGCAACGACAGTGGATAGCTACTTAAAAGAGAATTATGAGTATCTTACAGCCCAAAGCTACACGTGCTAATTAGGTGATTTTACCACTTGAAATCACTGAAGTTAAATGTGCACCGGGAGTCTGTAATTCTCTGACACATGGATCAAAACTGCTTCTGATTTAATACACAGAACTTAGTGATACATGCTAAAGAAACACAGTCTATCAAGTTCGTGGAACAATACAATTATAATTTCTAAGTATTGATTTTCTAATGTTAGTTTTAGAAAATTTCCTTGATTCTCAGAAGAAAATATCTGCTTCCTGTGGTTCTCAATGTTTGTACCCCAGTTTTGCAGCCTGTAAGAAGGTACTTTTACACACATACATATACACCCATTGCCAGTACCCACGTACTGAAAAATACCATCTATGGACATTTTATGTAAACACATTATCTACATGTATTTCCAACTGTGTAGGTGTATACCAAGGCGGCAAGACATAATACAACAGCTACTCTAAGAGGAAGAAAGAGTATTGTAGCCCCTTCTGCCTTCCTGATGCAGGAAGAGACTATCTCTATCAGTTATCATCCCACTGAAAGCTAACTGCTAAGACTAATATTTAGTACACATGGTGTCTATAGTTGTCAGAATAATTATTGAACAATAGCAAATTTAACCAATCAGCAGATTATTTTAGCTGCCTGAATTAAGTAATAGATTAGACTAATTATGTCTGAGTCAATTATTTTGTTTGGATACTAAAATTACCTGAGATTGTTACCAATTGGACCTCCCACACCTTTGGAAACCAATGATCCATGACTAAGTCAGTTTCTAATTGATTAACAGTTTTAGGGTCTGATTTAACAAAGGCATCTCCCTATTGTTCCAATCTCAGTCTTTGGGCAGAGAGAGGAGTTAAAGGGACAAGCAGAACACATTTTCCAAACTATGAAGGGACAAGAAATGAGCCTGTCACCAAATCTCTGATCACACACCATAGTGCTACCTTCTCTTTTATTTTTCGTTTTGGCTGGCAAGTTTGTCAAATTTTATTTTATTCACAAACAAGTACCTGGTTTGTCAATGAGGGAAAAAAAAATGTTCCTATTATAAACACTTAAAGCATTTACTTTTATTGCCTGTAGATAAAAGCCAAGGGCTCTGCTAATGTAACTGCTTTGGTAAGGGGCATAAAGTCATATGAGTTAATGCTGTGGACTTTACCAGAGTAAGGCCAGGAGAGTAAGATATACTCTAGCTGAGGCAAGTTTGAATACGCCCCAATGCAAATGCTTGAGGGAAATATTCCAGGTCTAACAGGCTAAGGGATAGTAAAAGGGAATAAAATGACTGTGTCAGAATTGCAACATGTCATTTTTCATAATCCTTTTCCTAATAAATATGCCAATAAACACAGCATACCTTGCCTGGAACAAATCCCACATCCACTGACATTTTCTGTTTGATCTGTGACCCTCCCTTTGATTATTCTGAGTTACCTAATGTGTAATTTCCTTTGCTGGACATTACTCATAAATCCTCTCAGAAAATCTATATTCTAATGGTTGATTGTAATTTTTCTAATATCTTTTCCACCAATTATGTATTTTTTGCATTTGTACTCACAGGCCGTGGCATTTAGAAGTATATGCAAAGCCTCTCTGTCCTGAAAATAACACGCTGATACATTTTGGAGCGATATGTCAAGGTCTTGACTTTCATGCAATGCTATAAAATGAACATGGTCCCTATGATGCCACTGGATAAGGGTATGTTATTTTGGTCTAATAAATGTCACTAAGACATTTATCTCTTCAGCAGAATAAAGAAAATAAAAGTTTCCAATACAAAACAAACACTGACAGAATTTTCATTCTGAGTTCCAAGTTTATGATATATTCAAAATAAGCCAACTTGTACCTCTTCTATCTTCTTCTGCATGATTTTCCACTGACTTTCCCATTCCTTCCGTTCATTGTCGAACTGGTCCAGTAATTCCATCTTTTCCTTATGCCAGCTGGTCTCTGTGTTCTCCCACTGCCTTCGCAGGTCCATGGCAACCGTGCGAGTGTCGGCAAAGAAGTTTCTGTTTGTCTCTGCTTTCTCTTCACTGCTTCTTGGAAGCCTGGAGTTGTTTTATTTGAAGCAGTCTCACTTGTCTTTAAAATAAAATCTAATATAAACATAAAAGAGAGTTCCAGATTCATGTGCTTTCTGAAAACATATTTGGTTACTTTGTCATCAGTTGCTGACATAAACTATAGGAAAACTGCTATAAAAGAAAACAACAATCTGCTTAAGAAGAAACTAACACAGTCAATAATCAGTGTTGTTTCAAGATTTTCTTCTCTGTTGGAGACCAGGCTGCAAAAATTATAGTGGGTAAGATGATTAAATTCAGATGTGACACATAAATATTCCTTTAGCCACCTAATCTAAAAATAATATATTATGAATATCTAAGAGTGTAAGCACAAAATTCAGCTGTATGGTTGATCATATCTGCATAACTAAATTACTCTTTCTCTCCTGGGGTGGTGCTGGCCAAGAGTCTCAGTTCTGTCCTTAGAGAAGAAACCTATGCCTAATCTGATTTTTACACCAGCCAGGACCACAAGTTGAGAGTCAACTTGGGAGACTGATGTATCAGCAAGAAACCAAGCTACATCATCAAAAATCATTATTTTACTTCATCCAGTAAAATATAAATTCATCAAAACTATCCTGTGAGACATAGATTAAAATTTAATAATGTTCTATTTTCCTTCCAATGACAATAAATGAATGATAATCGGTTAGTATAATGAATAGAAAGAATTAAAGAAAAACTTTCGTTCAGTTGTCCGAGAATCTTATTACTGTCCTGACTGAAATAATTAGACTGGTAACACACAGTGCATGTAAGTTTAGAGTTCGAAGATACAATTTAAAACACCGCATATGTAACTCTCTCATAAGTCATCTTAGAATTCACAGAATAGTTATAAACATTAAATGACATATTGAATGCAAAGAAGTATTAAAAAGTTTTTTCTATTTTTTGCTTTAAAAATCTTGCTTTGACTTAACTGAACATAGATTTCATTAATAAAGTCACATATTTTTAGTGTGTAGACAAGCATTTAAAAAGTATAAACTTGTTTAAAATAATTGTGCCTATAAGAAATTGGGGCCTGGAGATGCAACTCAGTGACGGCATATGTGCTTAGCATGTGCAAGATCCCACATTCAATCCTTAGTAGAGAAAAAAAAATACAATTCTTTAGTAACTAAGGGGTTACCGAAGCACCATAACTTACCAATATTCACATCTGCTAATTACGGATAGAGTTTCCAATAAGCAATATACCATGGGTGTGGCATTGTAAAGTTAAGCCTGTACAAACAGGCAGTGGGCACAGTTTTGTATTCACAGAATATAGAGGCATATTCATATCTCAAATATCATCCGAAATATACATCATCAAAAACTAGTCTTTATTTATACTTATGGTTTCTCATACAAAATAACCATGATGAATGTGATCATTATCTATACAGTGTACCAATACATGTTCTTGGTTTAAAAAAAAAAAAAGAATAAAACCCAGTGGAAGCAAAACTTGCTCTCCAAACTAAAAAAAAAAAAAAAAAGAAAAACAAAAAGCAAAACTAGTCTTACTTTTGTCAAACTTTTTTGAACATATATATATAGGAATGATAAATGTTTTTGAACACATACATGTACATTTTTGAACTACAGTCTATGAGTGAATTATAAGCTTAATGAACATTAAAAAGTGTAGCTCTATGTGCAGGGCTCCAGCCTGCGACACACTCTGCTAATAGTGAGATCAACATAAGATGCGTTTGGCTCTTGGCAGATGAGCACAGAGCTGTCTGCTCTCCCAAACTATTTGCTAGAGACACTTTGGTAATTTTTACCTATTTTTTGGCACTCACAATATCATGATTCATTCAAGAAAATAAGTAATTCCAAAGCTAAAAAGATGCTATCCTGTCTTATTTGAGTCTCTTAGCCAGGTTTATTTCTAACTTGATGTTCTCCCTCCTCTGTCACCCTTTCTTCTGTTCCCGTCCACCCTTATATTCCAGTAAGCACAAGCACTTGACATAATAAAATGTCAAGGAAGGTCTAACGAAATGAAGATAGGAAAGAATTTACAGCATTTTGTGTTTTCTTTGTTTTGGTTGGTCTAACTTTCACCGATCCTGATTATCTAGTAATCTTTTAGGTTCATCTAATAACCATCCACAGGATATGTAGTCCGTTCTTATTTTGAGAATGTCAGACCAGTTTATAACTCTGTGTAGCTGTGAGCTGAAGCTGTCTTGCTGGCTGGAAGTCATCTGCCCCTGGACCTTCTCAGGAAGAGTGAAGTGGTCTGAAATCTCAAGAGATAGCTGCACACTTAACTAAGGAAGTTCTAAGAAAGGAGCTGACCAATCACAAGACACCTACATAACAGGTGCTATGACAGTCCATATTTTATGCCAATTGTCTTTAAACACTGGAAGTATTCAGAAATCATCACCATAGTTTTCTTATAATTATGGAGCAAATGACTTCAATTTTGCTTTCTATTCCTTTTCTTGAAACGCTTCTGTATCAGTTTAAAAAGTGTCAGAACCTCTCCCTTTTTTACCTATCAGAAGAGCATCCAAAAATACCGAGTAAGTCTTGCTTCTGGTAAGAGGGTTCCGTCTGAGCCCAGGTGACGTTCCTTGAATCCCACACTGATCTGCAAAGAGCCAGATTCAGCACTTACTTTGGAGAAGGGCCAAGGTACAGTTTCCCCTCTCTAGGGGCAGAGCAATTCCTACTGCCAGAAGATGTAATGGTCATGGATCAAAGGAAGGCTTTGCAAGAAAATTTCTATAGAACACTATCTGCGCCAATTTTTTGTGGGAGGATTTAGTTAGCGTTCCTAGAATCTCAGTCTTGCCATAAATATAAATTTCAAGTATAATAAAGCTGAATATATTACTTCCTCTTGTAAAGTAAAGGGGGAGGTTACATACAATTGTCTAGAAGATTCAGCAAGAGAGAGAATGCTTAAAAGAAGTGCCTAAACTGTATGGATCATAATGAATGCTTGAGGAATGCCTGTTTCTTGTTTTATTTTCTTTTCCTCTTTCTTTGTCTTCTTTCTTTCCTTCCTTTCCTGCCTCTCTTCCTCTGTATCCCTTTTCTAAGATGTCTGGAGTTAAACTGATTATTTTGATCTTTCATCAGAAATTGGAAAGACGCATGTCTAATGGTGTAAATGCCCCTATTCTCCATAATTTTCCTTTGCCTTAGTATTTTTCAAGTTTTTTTTTTATTTTTTTTTTTATTTTTTATGGACAGACGTAATGTTAAGCATTTAGGGGAAAATGTTATTGTTAGTGAAATGCTGACTGTAAATTTTATGTAAAATTGTGTTTGTTATAAATGTAAATTATATATTAAAAATCAAACTTTATAGGGACAGAATGTTCTGTGATGAAAAGTTACAGGGTAAAATGGATCTGCAGATTTGAAAACTCAGTTTTAGTGTCTCCACTGAAGAAAATATAAAAGTTCTCTTTGTTCCTAGCTGTCCCCCTTCCTCCCACAGATCTTGGCATGTAAGTGGGAGAGAAGGATTTTTGTGTCCCTCCCCCAAATACCTCTTTGCTATCCATTTCATTTCACTCCTTCCAGAATTTCATTCAGAATTAGAATTTATTAGAACAAATGTAAAAGGACGGAGCGAACTGCACAACTCAGTCATGCACACATTCTTCCCCCAATGACTCTAAGCTAGCATTGCACAATCCCTTTTAACCGACTTCTCCCTGTGGCTGGGCACCAAGATTATAGAGTTGTGAGTAGGTTGCAAAAGCGTGGTGATGGGAGGCAAATGGTTTTGCTAGACTTTTAGCCCTACCAGTCAGCAGAATTTAAAAGTAACTTTTAAATTCACAATATGATTTTCATTCCCCAAATTCATCTCTGTTTGGTCATGGTGGCACTTCTGTCTTCCCTTCTTAATACGCTTGGTGATCACCATATCAACTCCATCTCACTCACTCAAAACAGGATTTTAGCCAAACAAACTAAACAGCATCCAAAGAGATTACTTCATTGCTACTTCTCTCTTTGGAGACCTTTGTTCAGTTTTGTGCTTGTTTCTTGCTCTTCTATTTCTTTTTTCTAAGCATTCTACTTTCTATAGAATTGAAGATTTTTCATTTATAAGAGGTTGCATATTACAACAGGAATGCCATGCACAGCGGGTACTGCCAAGCTCTCAATTCCTAGAAGAAACCGTTAAGCCTGAAGATGCTTCGCTTCTTAGTAACTTTGAGGGATTAGGAATTCCCACGCCTATACCTATCCGAGTAATTCACCATTTGCTTCCAAATGCCCTCTAGCCCTCTTTCTGGGCTCTTAAGGATCACTTGCCTCATTTCCACTAGTTAACAGATCCCATTCTTCCTCTATTTTTCATTAAGTGCATCTTTCCAGAGCCCACCCTGATTTGATTTTGTTACAGGAAAACCGGAATTTTTAAAGCATTGCTTTTTATTGTTATTTCAACATGTTCCTCCTATTCCAGCAAGGTCAAAGAGAAAACAATCAGTTGCAATTCCAAAGCAACCCATTTAGTTTCTCACATAATTATCATTTCTTTCCTTCTTGTCTCTCCAGTTTTTGCTCAAACTAGAAAGCATTCAAGCTAGAGACACACCAATTTTACTTTTCTTAATAAAATGTAAGCGTTGATAAAAACTTTATTGGGTAAACAGATGTCCTAAATCTCAAACAGAAGATTTAGTGCTGAAATTTCCTCCTTACTGTAGATTTTTCTTCCCTCTCATTACTGTAGATTAACCCACTCTGAATGGCTAAAGTTTCAGCTCAAATTACACAACCACTTATCCTGCACGCACACCACCACTTCGATGAAACTACATTATTTTTCATTGCAACTTTCAAATACCAGCAGCCTCGAGGGTTGTGAACGTTAATCTTTAAATATTAACCTTTATCCTAACACAAACTATGTTCTAATAAATGTAGCTAATGAAACCCCACAATGGGCAAAGTGCTTTTTCAATGACTGAGCAGCAGTTTATGAGAAACACAGTCCCGGGAGCGGATGGCACTGTCAGTCCAGGCTTGCAAATCCACCCTCAGCAGCTGAAAGGCCTCTTCCCCCGCGGTACAATCCGTTATGCACCCCGCCCACTGTTCTTCAGCCCAGACTCAGACACCAGCATAAGCAGATGTTGAAATCACGCTTCACTTCACAGCACCCACAGTTTAAAATGCATCAGCAGCAGCAGCCCTTCCGTATCATGCCATAATGAGTCACTTGCTTCCAATTTTGCCAGAAAGTGACATACCTTTTTGCACTAGGGGGTAATCCTCAGCAGCGCGACAACCAGTCAGTGGAGCAATGGAAGGAAGTGTGGAGAGCTAGCTGTCTCTAGAGCAAAGCTCAGCTCTAAATCTTCTGTACAAGCAAAAGCAGGGAGGGGACGCGGCCCCAATCAAACCATTCCACAGAGCGGTACTGACAAGTCCCTTTGAGTCCTTCACGACTTTCAAGTCAAAGAGCTGAGCTCAGGGTCAGGGCAGCCACCGAGACTCCTCTGACGTCAGTGACTTGGAGGCGGCCTTCAAGCCTCTGCTTCCAACCAGGGCTCTGTAACTTTAGAGCAGCTCCTACTGGGTAAACAACTCCAGGTCCAAGACATTTTTAACTTTTATAATGGAGCCCAGTGTTTGCAAACTTGCCAAAAGAGCTGGTGGTTAACATCACACGATGACAATGGCCAATTTTAGATTTCTTTTATTAGGAAAAGTAAATTCATTTCTTATGGGTAGAAACTATGTATCTTCTCCTTGCACTTCTCTCTTTTCCCCTTTCTCAGCTAGTTATTGGGATGTACTCAGACGTTTGCGTCTGGATGTGGCAAACAATATGGGTATGTGTATTATACATGTGAGGTGTATTATATACATTTGATTATATTACACATATAATCATTTTAAAATTCATCTCTACAAAACCTCAAAAAGCTATGAAAATTTACTGAACTTTTGCCTTTAAATAAAATGGAAATGGGACACATGTAAAGACCAGCCGTGCAGCCCTTCATGATTCCAAGATAGCATGTTGCCTGAATCTACACCAACAGTGATGTCTTCGCATTAGAGAAAAGTGGAGCCAAAGGTAAAGGATGCTATTATTTCTTATAGGAAGGAAAGAAAAACAACAGTGAGATAACCTCATACTTGTTTTTAACTGAGGTGCCCTGCAGGAAAGTAGCTCAAGACTATGGAAAAGCTATAAACCATGACCAAATTGGCCTATTCTGGAAATGCTAGGAGACTTCGCCTCCCCAGCAACATTTCTCTGTCTCTTTCTCTTCTTTTTCCTCTCTTTCTTTCTTTTCTCTTTCCTTCCCTCCTTCCTTCCTTCCTTCCTTGTTTTTGATGGTGGTGTACACATGTATCTATACAAAGTGGCAAGAAAGATGAGATGAATGTGTTCAGAGAGGGGGAATATGTTTAGTGGGATTAATGACAATGTGTTATTTTACTGTAATGTTGTTCTTCAAATTTAAATATTCACCAGGTATTTTGGTCACATCTCATAGCTAAATTAATTAGATGATAGGATATGAAGGCAACAACTTTCTGCACTGATTTCAAATCTTTCCCTCGAAATTTTAGGAAAAGTTCTTATTATAATCATATACACAAAATAAATGAATTGAAAATAATGATGACGGTATGCTTACAGTGATAGTGAGACATCCTGAACTGCCTAACATTTTCAAGCACATGTCAAAATGGCTGAAAACCTTACAGAAAAATATGGAATTTGCCATATGGCCCAGGTTACTTTTAAGCCATTTGAACACTTAAACTTTCAAATACAAAAATTGACTCAAATTACTGCATTATGTTTAGGAAAGTATTACAGCTTCATACCTGAGGACCTATTACTCCTATTTCAACGTATAACACATATGCAAAGAAATGCATATAATAATACTGGAAAAGAAATGTAGAAACATCAGGTGTTGTCAACAAACCATAAACGAGGTTATAAAAAGATTTGAAAATTTCCATACTAATGATAAACTTCAGCCACAAACCAGAACAGTTTGAGGAGAGATACTGAATGCATAAATGTCACTAGCGAGTGTTCCCAGACTTACAGATGTTTACAGCCAGAAAGAGCCTCTGAAATCAGTCAGCCAACCTTCTCATTTTACAGGAGCAAATAGGCCCTGATGTTACGTCGTCTGCTCAAGGTCACCAAGCCGCTCGCTGGCAATGCCAGGAACAGAATCCAGGTCTTCCCATTCCTGGTGGAGTGCCCTGGAGTTTAAAATTCCAAGCCGTCCAAGGGAGGAGAATGAAGCCCAGGAATGAGCATGTTGGCTGCGAGAGGGGAGTGCAAAGTTGCTTTCTGGCTTTGTCAAAATTAAATTTAGTTTCTTTCTAGGTCAAGACGAGAGGGACAATACTCCATCTTTCAACTAAGACGTGACAGTCACACAGCAGAGTTTTTATTCTCATGACATATAAGGAGGCTATATCCTTTGCTAATACAAATGCTGTGTCAAAACACGAAGATGAAAGGACTTAACTTAGTACATGAAAATGTCCGGGGATAAACAGAGCAGCGTGGCATTCAACACGACAGCACACATGTAGAGTTTTCTGTCATTCCGATGATCCTGAAGCATCACAGAGCAGATATGAATTTATTTAATTTCTTAATATTGTGACAATCCTGGTTGTTACATGACTAGGTAGCTTTTGACTTCTTGCTTTATGTTGCTTCATAGTTGTTTTTTCCTTTATTTTGTAAACATATTTAACAGTAAAAGGGTGTGGTGTTTCTATTTTCATTGGAAAGGAGATGAAAAAGATGGGAAAATGGCTTTTGAAGAAATAGACCCACGTTAAAGATGCGAAGCAGTTATCAGTGACTTATTTTCTGCAATCATTCCTTCTAGCTTCTAGAATGTTTGTGCTTTGCAACTTTTAAAGTGATTTAAGATCAAGATCTCAGTTCCTAGCGGAATCTAAAGTGGCTGTCAGTTCCCAAGAAGAGTCTCGGGCACTTCCATTACCATCCCATTTAACACACATAGTGAGCGCCGGCTCTGCGCCAGGCTAGACCACAAGATCTGCAGAAGAAAAAGGCAAGTCCTTGTCCTTACAAAGCTGGATTAGTTCTAGAGGTTTCCCAAAATGGGACCTGATGCATGACTGCACACACCGCATAGCATGCCACCCTGGAATAAATTTGGTGATTGGGGGGCTTCTTCTGCTAGTACCTGTCTCATCTCACCAAGTGGGTCTGAGGCCAGTGTCACTCTAAGCCCTGGCTGCATACTGCAACCACTCCACTCAGAGATTTATGTTTTTAAATATATTAAAACTGGAACTTCCCCTCATGTTCAGGTTTTTGAATCAGACCGGCTTTGGAATTTTTTTCTGTCAAGATTTGAGTCAAGATTTGTGTTATTTGAGCCACAGAACGTCAGAGTTTCTACTGTGTATTGACAAAATATAATTTTGGTACTTCTAAGCCTCTTTTTGGGGGTATAGAATTAGGAAGGTTACACCAGAGTATTTATTCTCTTTGGAAGGTACATATTTAGATGACCACGTTTCAGCTATTGCACTGTTTTCGCAGGCAGCACTGGATATTTTCCCCGGAATCATGGGATGCTGGCTCTGTTTTCTATCCCGAGGGCTGGTAGCATGTCAACGGATACCTCAGCCAAGCAGATCCGTCATGGGGCTTACGTATAGGCACTGCCAGATGACAGAAATATTCCAAAGAAACAGTTTTGAACTCCCTGTTCTTTTAAAGTACTGGCCCCAATTCTGAACAAAACAGTAACACATTCGAGAAATGTGGGCTATTTAAAACGAGACAGAATTCACTTAACTTTTTCCAATCTGATTTTAGCACTTCATTATATTATTTACAGATTCATGAGGAGGGAGCTGTTGGTAATGATGACAATAAAATCAAAATAATAAAGAGACTCTTGTAGGCTTATCTCTTATTCAGTGAAAACAGCCTTGGGAATGTCAGTCTACCACAAGAGGGCCACCCCGAGTCACTTCTCTGAAGCCTTGCTGAGGCCACATAGTAAGAGAAAGGACACGGGAATTTGTACAATACTCTCCAGAAAGTTTCCAGTACAACCGTATCTGAATTATCCGCAGCGTTATCACTACTGGGTGACAGCATTGTATTTCCAGTAATTGTCTAATAAGACGCAGTAAGGTTAATCATACCCCAGGCACAGAAGGATCTCTAACACAGACAAAGGCTTCAAAGGAACATGCCGATGTAAGAGAGCCTTGACCGGAGCTTGGGAAAGGACTCTGTTTCACTCACGGGGCAGGCAGTGGGGGAAGGAAGGAGAGGTCCAGATGGGGTCAGCAGGTGTGGGTGTCAGACTCCCAGCCCTGGGGGCTCAGCTGGAAGTGACTGTGGTGTCCTTTGTATAAGGGCTACAATGATGAATCTGCAATGAGGGTGCAGAAAGGGAGGCCCAGAGTCACACCACCCTGTAGTCTCTGGTTCCATGCTAACCAGAGGACTTCCACGGAGCCAGCGAGGTCCAGGCTCCACGGCCCAGGTCTCTCAGTAAGCCCTCCCGAGCCTGTGAACACAATGCCTTGATGCAAAGTTTACCTGTGATCGCCTCAGAAATCCATAAAGTAAAAAGGGATAGAGAAGAGGGTACAAAATGGTGTTATCACATAATAGGAAAGATACTGAAGCTCAGGAAGGAACAGTCGACACTCAGTGTATCTCCCAAGGCAGCCATGCCTGGCTCTTACACCATATTCTCTTGGTGTCAGTGTTATAGGTATAATTCCCACGCTAATGTTCCAATAACCTCACTTTTTCTTATTCGATTATTTTGAAGCCGCCCTAGTATTTTTAATCTGTTCAACTTTTAAAAACATCACTAACTGAACAAATAGCTACTGTCCCTCTAAATCAACTGCATTCTAAAGTGACGAATATGACCAGAGACATGAATTTCCCCTCCTGGACAGTTTTTTGTTTTTTGTTTTTTTAATAAGATATCTGAGGCCTGAGGCTGGGGAAGCCTCAATTTATTCCATTTACTCTTTTGGGCAGCTTCCCTCTGTGGCTTCTTCCACTACACGGAGTCTGCAGGAGCTGAAGCGCACCCTCCATGCACACCCTCCCGAGACAGGTGAAGATGTTCAGACTCCCAGGAATCATTTCAACCCCAGAATAAATTACTTTTGGTAATCTGTCATGTTCGCATTCTCTCTTTCCTGGGAGATTTAAAAATTTTTTTATTTTCACTGGTAAGCCTGCAGTACACAAGTATTACATTCCTCTTGGAGAGTAGGTACGTGTGCAAAATTCACCTTAATCTTGAAATGATAAATGACTGAAGTTAAGACGATGCATTTCCTACTTAAAAAGTCTAAGATTCTATTTTGTCTGTCCAGGAGTCAATGATACAAAACGGAAGACCCAGAAGGAATCTGTAAAAAAACTGTAGACATTCATGAAAAATAAGGGAAGAATTGTAAACTATACACTAAACTGAGTTTTCTGACTTTAAGAAATAAAAGACATTATAAGCCATTTTTAAAAGTTTTTAAACTATCTTCCCTTACTACATCATTTGCACCAGCAGGACAACACGGCTCTTTGCCCCGCTGCTAACTCTCTTAATGTTTGAGTGACAGGTTAACTTTTCTCTTGGCGCTGGGGATGGAACTCAGGGCCGTGTGCTTGTGCGCGTGGCCAGCGCTCTGCTGCTGAGCTCAGTCCCGGCCCCGCTGAGGGAGGTTAAGCAGGCACTTGCGGAGTGAGGATTCTCAGCCCTGGATAATCACTTTCACATCTCATTCGCTAACACGGATTACATAAGCAACTCAACTCTAGACACATACACAGACTACAGAAAATAAACAGGTGAAGCATTTTAAAAAAATTAATAGTTTTCTGAGCCCCCACTCTGCAGAATGTAGACTATTAAAGCTCTTCAAACAGTCAAGAAAGTGCAGCGATCCTGAATAATTAGGCTACTTTGCTACTTTGTTAAATGAGTACTCTGAACTTTGCCGAAAGCTTCCAGTTTTTAAGTTAGTATATTCTGCTTCATCAAATACTTATTTTGCCAAAAGATTAGGAACATTTTTAATGTTAAAAATGTACTAATAATTTGAGAGAAAATTAAAACCAAAGTAATTATTTATGATTTGCATTTGAAATGCCCTTATATTGGAATTTGGGTTAAACGACGTTATTTAAAAATCCTAATACAAGTCAGTAAAATTCCATGACCATTTTTTAAAAGGCTGAGTAACTGCCAAGATTAACTGCTTGCATATTCTTATATTATAGTACATTTTAGTCAAGCTGTGGATGATTTACTAAAATTGCTTAGTGTTTTATTTTCAGAGCTGAGTTGGGTGGTACTCAAAAAATAACTAGAAAAAAACACATACAACTATGAACTAACACTTTTAAAAAAATAATTTAACAAAGAAATTGTCTAACCAGGAAAAGCCAACACATTGTTTACTGAACATCAACATCTGGTATATGAGGTAAGGTGGGGCTTTTCTGGACAACATGGCCCAGCTTAACAATAGGCAATGTAACGTGGGGATTTCTGGGGTGTCACCTCATTTCTAAAGAGGTAAGTGTTACATGTGCCACTATACTCTTTGTTCAAGTGGTCATAACCATACTGTACTTATGAGGAATTCCTGGAGGCAATTAAAAACTATCCATACTTTTCCTAGGTCAGCCACAGGTAAGAACTGCCAGTGAATAGAGAAAACACACTTTCAAGTGAAGATGGCACAGGTGAAGATGTATTGGTTACCTACATGGAAAGAACCTTCGGAGATATTCCATCCTTCTGCTCACTTTCAGAACAGCCAACATGAACAGCCACTGGTACTTATCCCTCTCACCCCTGAGCAAAACGAAGCGGTAGAGAAGGATTTAGGCTGTTATTGCATTTATTATTGTTAACTACCTAACCAGACAATAAAGTATTTTTACTTTGTACGAGTTTCCCTTAGATATTGCACAAATAGGCTGCTGAGAATAGAAGAACCTGTTCATGAAACATTTTCATCAAAAGGTGTATGAAATCCTATACTTCATCTGTCAGAAACCAGATCAAAATTACAAACAGAATCAAAGCTATTTTTTATGAGACCTAGTTGGTGTATAACTAGGGTTTAAGCAGTTGCCTTCCTGCATAGCTTTTTTTTTTTCCAATTTGTATCAAATCCTAGTTTTAATTAACAATGCATTTTTCTCACATCCTAATGTATTCTAATGCTATAACTACTTTCTGTTCAACCTCTACATTCAATTAGGGCACCTGACCAAAGCATGACTCTACCACATGACACCGGGCTGTAGTTTTATGAGAACATAGCTGCAAACGCTGCATGGATATTTAGAGTTGAGGCTAAGCTACCGAGCTGACATCCCCAACTGCTGGTGGCAGATTAAAGAACCCTATCCCACTTGCCATACAAATTAAGGTGAAGCTCGGGGAAGGCAGGCGGCACACAGCCCAGGCTCAGCATTGCATTTTCCTTTGTTTTATGCATTTGAGTCATTTATGCTTAAAAATTGCCAACTGAATTCCTTTTTTTCTTAAATCTAGCCAAATTAACAGACACTTCTTCCTATGCCCAAGAATGTGCCATGCAAGGAAATTTTTTGTAATAAGTTTTGCTTTATTTTCAGTGTAATGTTTAAATAGCACAGCTTCAAAGGAACAGATAGATGGTCCCTTGTCTTTATGCCCCCCGTGGAAGGGACTTTGCTATTTTGATGAACAGAGGAATGCGGGTATTCTTCGTTCAGAATTAGTTCAATACAACAAAAAGAATGGGGGCAACGAGATCAAAGGGGAGAAGGGGACACTGGGGCTCTCCTTCAGAGGTCTCAGGCACCCACCCTCTTTGCTGACTTCTCAAGTCTAGGTCCTGTGGTGTGAGAGATGCCCGCCAGATGCTGGGTGCCCCCAGAACAGTCACAGGGAGAAGACAGCCAGGGAAAGGGCACTTCATGCCCGTGGCCATCAAGTGAGACCACCCTCCACTCGCTGGCACCAGCGTATTCCCTGAGACACGAGCAGTCTCTGTGCTCTGACCCTGACCACAGCAGGAAGGAGCTGTGTGTACACACTGAAGTGCAGCTGGGAAGGCAGCTCTGAAGTGGGCAGAGCCAAGATGGAAAGAGCTCCCTTCCCAGAATTCAACGGGACAGTAGCTTTGCCTCCTGAAATTCAGAGGCGCTGTCAGAGTGATCCCACGTGCCCCAGTGTCTGCGAGCAGCAGCCACGTCAGTCCTAATTTAGCCTACTTTCCCCTCCCCAGTATCTTAGGGGGGTTCTGTACGGAGGGCTACACTGGGTTCAGGATTCTCATGAAATTTCTCTGTAGGGTCAGCAGTTTAGGAGTTCATAGGTAAGTACTCCGGCTGCCAGGACGACACAGTTGCTAGAAAGAGATCTAAAGATGGGGCTGGTGTTTTGGTCATTCCAGCCTCATCTACATGCTTACTCAGGAAACGAGTTATCGTTGAGGGAGTCATCCCTGTATGTACTTACAGTGTCCTCTAAGAATGCCCAAGGATGTTACTGAATAGCACCTTAGATCGTACCAGGGTCCTTGTGAGGCTGTAACTCAGGGTGCACATGCGCGTCTATCAGAGTGCGGACGACCCTGTGCACTATTCCCCTTGGCTGTCCTTTTTGGTACATTATTATTCCTATTTGTCTCCTCTGATTTTGTTGATTGCAAAAATCTATATTAACAAAAAGATCGTTTTCTAACACTACAAATGTGAGAATAAAACTGCTTTGCGTTGTAGGTCTTCTGGTGGAGACCGTGTGACCGCTGATTTATGGGGGTTCAGACACCCACTGAGCCACCATCTTTGATGGCTAGCCAAACCAGGACATCTGGTAACCTTTTATTCAAGTATCATATAGTTTGCTGTAACCTTTGTCAGCACTATACAAAATATGTATACATATTTTGAGTAACTCAAATATCTAAAGCATTGATTCTATGAAGTTTTAAAAAACATAAATGCCCAAGTCCATCCATTCAATTCTATATAGCACAGAGTAGTGTCCTAATTCTAAAAACATCCTTGGAATTTCGATATACTGCTAGGGTTGAAAACTACTCGATATTTAGTTCTCGATTATTCTCATGATAAAGAAACTTAAAATCTCAAAGCCTAATTTTTAAAGTCACACACAGTGGTCAATATGTACAATGCTTCAGAAGTGAACAAGTGTATCCTGTCCAAAGGCAGAATTTTTTGTGAAACAGAGCTGCAGGAAGCCTGAGGTTCTGTCTCTTTCCTTCTCAGTGCCAGAGAACTTGAACTTGTGACAAACTGCAGTATTTCCAAACATATCCAGGAGCTCTTTAGGTGATGGAGAACCACTGCTTAGCTAAGGGTATCTACATCCAAATGTCATAGGCATTTTAGATAAATTTTAGCTCCCAAATAGTTGTTTTAGTTTCTTTGAGATGGTGGCCTGGAGACATATCTAACAGACTTTAGTTCTTAAGGTGGTTACTATCTCTAAGATGCAGACATTAAAAATGTAGACACCTCTGCAATAATAATTGACAAACACAGGATTTACCTCATTTCTTTTTGTCTTGAAGGTCTACCTAAACTCTAGTCCTTTGAATCCCTAGGATGAAAAACTATAAGTATTTATTGACAGATTTCCAACCGCTCACTAACTACTTCTTAATCTAGGTCTTTCTTCCTGCTTCTGCAAACCCCAAGCCAAAACAAACAAAAAACAACAAAGCCCCCCCCCACCCCCCAAAAAGCACAAAAAGCTTCCCCAACCTCAGACAAATGGGATACACAGTAAGAGCAGTTATTTTAAATTGAGCATTTTTCCTATTGTGGATTAAAAAAAAATACCAATAGTAGTCAAAGTAAAATGGATCCATAGTGGGATGAGGCTATAAATAAATTGTCCTTTGCAAGTTAAACTCTCAGGATTCAAAAGGTCATCACTAGTCCCCACTTTTGTGGCAGAGCAAAGCTTTTCCACATATTATTGTCATTGCTGAGACCAAGAGAGCTCCCTGTATCCAGGTTTTGTATGTACCAACCACCCCGTGAGTACTTCCGAGTCCACAACTTCACCCAGTTCTGGCTTTTCTGAGTTCTGGGTGGCACTAATGCATTCTGGGTTCCCACAGGTAGACTACCAACAGGACAGACAGAACAGGGCCTTTGGGGGCTTGGGCCTATCCAGGCCATTCTGCGCATGGAGAAAGGGGCCCTCATGTTCACCAACCTGCGTGTTTGCCTAGAGAGTGACTTTGGAACTATGCTTCTGGCCCTGCCTTCTGACCTAACGAAACTCTAGAGAAGGTATCTTTCTTCCCCACTTGAAATATTTCACAGACTGTACCTCTACCACATTTCTTGCTTGGAAGGCGGTCGTGTATGACAATCTATTATAGAGGGGACTGCAGACAACAAGCTCTATTAGCAACAGAAGGCTCCAAGTAAAAGAAGTAAATGCAGAAATACCTGGTTTTGTGGGAAGCTGGTCAAACATAATAGGATGGGGATAACTCTTCTCTCAATGAATTAAGACCAATCCACTCTTATGCTTTCAAACACACATCTGCACACAGACACGTCTGCCTTAAAACACATTAGTTTCCATGAGGGACACATTTCATCTATTCCCCGTATTTTTCACAGATATTTATTTGGTATAAAAATCATCTTGTTGTCCTGATGCATTAGCAATGTACTTTATAAATCTACATAATTTATAGCAAAAGTATTTTACCAAAACCTATGTATAGATTTATAAAGCTAAGGTGCTTAATGAGTCTGTATGATTTTGGGGAATGTGACGAACTTATGAGCTGGCAGTTTTAAACAATCATGATAGTTAATTACTAAGAAATAATTATGAGAGATTTAGTCCATTTTTACAGTCAACTTGCTAATTTAATTATTTATTAAGATAAGTACAAATCAAGTTGTAAAAGAGGCAAAAATTAATATGACTTATTGAAAAAAAAAACACTTCCTTACCTGAAATTTTTTGTGCATGGGCTTCTTATTGAATTTGGGAGTGGTAAGATGAGTTTTGTCTTTTTATAGAAAGAAGCAGTCTTCAGTGTTTTTACAGCATTGGTTACTATAGAAATTATACTTCTTTTACTTCTTGTCTTGAAGGGTGAACAAAATAAACAAACTGAAAATACTACAATGAATGGTAAATGATGAAAGATTTACAGTACAAAAAACAGTGTAAAAAGGAAGACAAGTTTAAATATTGTTGTGTAGGAAAGTGATGAAAATAATACAAGAATGAGAATAAGTAAAATGATAGGCTGGAACATCTGGGAAGGTAAATGCAGAGACAAAAAGAAGAGTTAATTAATAATAATTTTTAAAATTTATATTTATACCAACTAATCTATTCACTCAAGATAAAGAACCCTCCCTTAAACCTGTATTTACCAAATCTGAACTTACTATTTATGCACAGTGCTTTCTCTCACTCTGATTTAGATTCCCTCCCCCAAAAGTAAAATTGAAAGACCACATGCTCACAGTACTAAAAAAAAGGAACAAGGAAATGAAAAACTAAATATTTGATATAATAAGTAGAAAAAAAATAAATTTTAACATTTCAAAATCCCACAAGTTTCGTTATAAAACTTAGTCTCCCCCACCGCAGCGAAGCATAGCAACGTGCAAGACAAGCAACAGCGCTGCGGTTCTGCTGGCTACGGCGACAGGCAGCGAGTCTAACGTCATGCTCTGCGTGTCTCAAAAGCCGTGCGCGCCGCTGTACTTCCGTGGGTTCTCCGACGGGTACGGGACACCAGGCCTGCCGGAGGGGCAGCACTGCCGCTTTGTTTCATAAATTATATTTCATGTGGTTAACTGACAGAATGCACTCATTTGTCGGTGGCCACCATACCTGGCCAAAGCAGTTCAGTCCCATTCATCCGGCGCCTCTACAAATCAGGATGGAGGAAAAATACTGGTTTTCCCTGTTACGGAATCGTGACTTCCATTTCCCTGGATTAGTGTTGCCTTAAAGCTACCACAAAACAGTTCTTCACCAGTCCCGAGTCCTTCACTGTAGAAGTGACTGGTAGAAACTCTCTAGAAATAACGGCCATGTTACTTCAACTTACGGTAAAGGGGTGGCGTCCGTTGTGCCTTTTGTTAGGGCTCTAGGTACGACAGCTTCTTTACCACGGCTTTCTACATTGATCAGCAGCTATCCAGCAATGTTGATTACTTAGCGATTTTTTGGGGGGGTGCCGGGGATCGTACTCAGGGCCTTGCGATTCCTAGGCAAGCCCTCTAACCACAGAGCTGAATCCCCAGCCCCTACTTAGTGATTATTTTAAAACTCAGTGATTTACAAGCCTCAAATCTACATTTTGAACAGGAATCTTCAAAAGTTGGTTCAAGGTTTGCAAGTTAAGATTCCTATTTGGGACCTTCCTGCAGGGAGACCTGTTACTGAATAATACTGAGATACTGCGTAATTCTGAAAAATACTGACTTTCTAAAATATCTTGAAATCCATTCACCTGTGCGTGAAAATTGAGTGTGCTGCTGTTCCATCTCCCCTCTCCAAGGAGGGGCATGGTGACTGCGGGATTGGGCCGCAGAAACCTCGGGCCCGAGGAGGGTGGCGCGAGCACCAGGTAGGTGCGCCGAGGCGCTGGGCTCGCCCCGCGGCAGGGGCGGGGGCTGGAGGGCCGGGTCGGAGACTCCCCACCAGGGACCGCAGCTCCAGCCTCGCCACGCACGGCCACGGCGCGCAATAGGCAGAACTGTACCTGACTCACGGATATGGGCTCCTCGGCGCCCCGGTCGTCGCCGGCCTTGGGCACCTCGAGGCGGTCGATGAAGGTCTGCAGCTCCTTGCGGAAGGCCTTCATCTGCGCGTTGATGCGGTACAGCAGCTCGTGCTCGCGGATGCGGCTGCCGTCGTCCTCCTCGTCCATCAGTCCGAACAGGTCCCCGTTGGCCACGTAGATGCGCGCCTCGGTGATGATGGTGCTGGTGTCGGCGATGAGCCGGTCGATGGTCTTGCCCAGGCGCTCGGCCTCCGAGCGGATGTCCTTCATGTGCTGGCGCTCGCACGGGCCCCGCGGCCAGGGCGCGGGCGCGGGGTGCAGGCTGCGCGTGGGCGTCAGGCAGCGCGCGTGGCGCGCCTCCTCGGGGTCGCTCTCGCCGCCGATCGGGCCCTCGCGCTTGCGGTGCGGGGGCCGCGCGTCGTCGTCGCTCTCCTTCTTGCCCGCGTCGCTCTCGGCGTCGCTGTCGCGCGGGCTGCCGCGGATGCCCAGGTGCGAGGCCAGGTCGTAGCGCTGCATGTTGGACATGAGCACGCGGTTCTCGTACTGCAGCTGCATGACCTTGCCGCTCAGCTCGTTGATCTGCAGGCGCGCGGCCTTGAGCTCCTCCTGCAGCGCCTCGCTCTTGGCGCTGTCGTGGTGCCGCGCGCTGCTGTCGTGGGCCCCGCCCGAGGCCTTGTACTTGTACTTGTTGAGCTCGGCCGTGATGCGCTTGTTCTGCTCCTCCAGGTCGGCCACGTTCCTGCGCAGCAGCTCCGTCTCGTCCTCCACCAGCTGCAGGTGCTGCCGCAGCTCCGACAGGGACTCGCTCTGCTCGCGCATCAGGGGGTTGGCCGAGCTGTTGCCGAAGTCGTCGCCCCTCAGGTCGTCCAGCTCGGCCTTCAGGCCTCGGTTCTCCACCTCCAGTTCCACGATCTTCCTGCCCAGGATGTTGGCTTCCTCCTCCACCAGCCTCAGCCGCAGCTTGAGCTCGGCCTCCCTGGTGCTGGGAGGGCCCCCGGCTTCTCCCTTGGGCAGGGGGCTGTCCAGGTCCCCGTAAAAGGATCTGTACTTCTGGAGCTCGTGCTCGAACCTGTCCTTCTCCTTGTCAATCTTGGCCATCTTCTTCCTCATCAGAGCCGCTTCTTCCTTGACGAACTGCAGCTGGCACTTTAGATCTTCATTGTCCTCCTCATTTGGGGAAAGAGAGGGAAAAGGACAGATCATTTTCATGGAAATGAGGGACACAATCAAGCCGGGACACCTGCAAGAGTAATTTCTCTTTTGTAACTAAGATGCAATGGCACACAGAAGTAGGTGTTACGTATTTTCTCTAAATCATTTGCATGCTTAAAGATTAGGACAATGTTACATCCTGAAAACAAAAAGGGAAAGAAACAAAAGCAGAAAACACTCGGGTCATCACTATGCAGAGATGATTATATGTCGTAACTGCACGCAACTGTTCGACAATGTTCCCTTTGCTTCATTCTTGATGTAGTCTGAATTCCCCCAACTGTAGTGAAAATCAAATCTCTTCACTGCCGCTTACTGAGCGCTCACTCGGAGCCAGAAGCTGTGAGTGCGACCGAACTTAACATCCATGATAAACGTGCAAGTAGGTATTGAGATGCCTGGCAGAGACATTCAGTGACTCAAACTGACACAGCGAGTAAGCAGGAAAAGGAAACTCAATTTGCATTCAGTTCTGCCTTAAGCTAAGGCTTGTGATCATTCTGCCATCCAGAAAATGATCTTCCTCCCACCTTTACTCAAAGGGGAATTGTTTTAAAGTCCGTTAGGCAGGGAAGGCTGGATGCCAGAATGGTCCCTCCAGTGAAAAATTGGTAGCTACTCCATTGACATGGTCTGTATGGTGGAACGTACCAGCATCTGTGAGAAAAAGGTGGAACTGGTTCCACCTGCTGGAAAGATCGTAGGTCTGAAGAAGGTCTTTTGCCCATTCATATGGGCACCCTGAAAGCCTAATCACTGACTCGTAAAGAACTTGAAGGAGGAATAGAAATTCCTTCTTTCTCTGAGTGCTTTTATAGAAGTGCATTGTCATGTGTAAGGATGTACTTCCCAAGGAAAATGTCTCAAAATTCTCCTTAAGTATGTACTTTGGGCTAATTGTCTAACCTTTGTGGACGTGGATTCCTCATTTTCATTTTTTATTTTCATAGTGCTGGTGACTGAATCCACGATCTTACACATGCTAGGCCACTGTTCTACCAGTGAGCCATACCCAGTTTTAAAATGGGATAAAAATCTCTTTCTCCTTCTGTACTTAGTCATCTGCATCTGGGTTGCATTGTCATAAAGAAACAGGGGAAGGTAAGAAGGAAAATGAGCTTCTGCCAGAGATGCTCAGCAGGTATGGCCCAGAACCTCTGAGATGAAGAGGTGGCCAAGAGGGCGTTCGGATGTCCTGTCTTCCTAGCTACTAACAGGAAGCAGAAGTGCTGGAGAGCTGTGGAGCACGCATGCCTGAATGCCCCAGGCCTTCTCTCATTCAGTTCTCACGGCCGCCCTTTGAGTAGGTGACACTTCTACCCCTTTACAGATATGAGGGACTTCCTGACACAGCAGAGCACAGGTCAGTGCACAGAGCACAATTTATATTCAGGCTTGATTCCAAGATTCATATTCTTTGCACTGCACATACTGTCTTTAGAAAAGAAACACACAAACACACAAAGAAAAAAATAAGGCAAGTGAATAAGATTAGAGAAATCATTAGTGGTGACCTGTGTGTTTTCCTCTAGAAGAGTCTAGGAGAAAGAAGGGCAGTGCGGAGGGAAGAGATGAAATAAGCTAGCTAGTATACAGAGAGAGTATACTGTTAGTATGCAGAGAGGGTGTGTAGAAGAAAGCTTTGGTGTGAGAATCCATCCACAAGGGGGGAGAAGATGCCCTGCAAGAGACGGTTGAGACCAAGGCCACAGTACCACATCTAAGACCATATCAGCACAGGAATCAAAGAGAATCTGGAGGTGCTGAGATGAGATGTCTCGCTGGATTGTGCTGTCAACATTAGAGCTACAGAATGAACAAAGAAGGGCAGGTTTTGTGTGAAGGCTGCTGTCCTTGAAGTGTAGTAATAGAGGGATACTAAATGGAAACATCTAGAGACAAGACAAGCATGTAGAATCTCAGGCCCCAGATTACAAAGATTATACCTTGGCATCTGGAGAGAGCTCAGATCCGGAAGGAGGCTTGGTGAACAAGATGTGCAGAGAGTAAAGCGGCTGCAATGGTTATTGAGGCAATCAGAGAGGAGAAAAAAGGAATGGGAAGTAAGGAATGATTGAAGATTTGGGTGGAGGAGTCTAAAGTCATGTAGGCCAATAATTAGAAACAATGTTGGCATAGAAAGGTTACCAACAATATCAAATACACTTTTTCATAGGCCAAGTTTTAATAGGAAGCAAGAGTAGACAGGAAGAGCCACAAGTGTGGTAGAAATCCTTTATTTTATAGTTCAAAAAAAGTGTTGGCATGTTGGCATATGCTGTGGTTCGAATCTAACTAAAAACAGCATTGGGTGTGATATACGCCACAGAATGAAGTAGAATAACACTTCACTGGGCTATGTTAAGCAAACCAAAGAGAGAGTATCTTATTTGTTTGTATATAAGCTGTCCTGCTCAAAGGAGTAAAAACATAGAAGTTATTTTAACCCTTACACATATTTCACATGCAACTAAGTCATTAAGAGGGATGGCGATGCATGAAGAGGATGATGGCATGGTAATTATTTTACTTATTTAAATCTTTTCAAGATACAGAGTGTGTTTCTGCAATCTAATTAAGAACCCCGAGTGCTAATATACTTGCATCCTTATCTTGTAACCTAGTATAGGCCGTATTTGAAAGTGGGTGCAGAAATACCAAATGTAATTGTTGGAAAAAAATAAGAGATTCATGGAAAGTATCAGGTCTATAGTAACTAAGTAATAAATATTTGTTCCTATTTTCTACAATGAATATGGGGCAAGAAAAATCAAAATACTCTGAGGTATGAAGCAAGTTGTTATTTTTGTATGTGTAAAAGACTCACTCACAAGAAAATATAAATGATATGTAGGGAAAGGTGCACAGAGGTGGTGAATGGCCAGCAAGATGACAGCCGAGCTTGGCGTTGACTTAACACCACTTCTGTGAGCCAAACTGTGCTCTAATCAATTATATATGTTAGGGCTGGGGGTTTAGCTCAGTGGTTAGAGTGCTTGCCTAGCAAGTGCAAAGCCCCGAGCTGGATCCCTGGCACCAAAAAAAAAAAAAAAAAAAAAAAAAAAAAAAAAAAAAAATTACATACGTTAAATCATTTAGTTTACTCAACAACTCTCTATTGTGATCTCTGTTTATACAGATGAGGAAACAAGGCACAGAAACAATAAAGAACTTCTCGGAAGGTCGTATTGCCGGTATATGGCACGGTTTCATCCTAGGCAACATGGCCGTAGCTTCTTAATTGATGGCAACATCATTCCTTGGTAAATAATCTCACTCTGCTGCCAGAAAACAATGTAAGGAACAGATCAAAGAAAAAGGAAATTCAAAATTATAAAAATAAGAGTAAATTAGAGCATATGAAATTCCTACTATTGTAGATACAATTCCAAAGCATGCTGGCATTTTCTGTGGTTCGGCCTAGAAAAGAAACACACGGGAGTATTTAAAAGCATGTGTGGAGTGCGCACAGTGCCAGACATGACAGGGGGATGATGCATGGCGAGTCTGATGGCTGTTAACAGAACTCTGTGTGCAGGAGAGATCAATTTATAACCGGGATGACAGTGTGACGGCCTGCAGTCAAGTGTGTACGTGAACCAACAGGCTTGCTGCAACTGAACCACAGAATCACTCAGAACAATGGAGAATATAACTAACGCAGTAACATGGGTTTCTAAAAAATAAATGGCAGATTGAACCATCTAGTATGTGTTCCCTAAACAAAGCTGGGAAGAGAATTCAGGGCCACACAAAATGATTCACAGCAAAATACTTAGAGTGAGGTAGCTAAAGTTGCAGCAAAGACAGTGGAAAACTTATGAAGACCACTGGGAGAAAGGTACAAAAAAGGCATTGTGATCTGGCTTGAGATCTCTGGGGTTCTAGAAACGCTGAGGCTTATAAATGCTCTAGTGTAAGTATCAGGGAAAAATTAACCAAGAACAGAGCAAAGAGAAAGAGGAAAAGGGAAAATAATACACAATTATAATGCCATGCTTTTAAAGAATAATTCAAATCAATTTTTTCATATTTTAAATAATTAAGTATCACTTTATACTTATCGAATGAGAAAACACCTTGTAATATATTTTGAAAATGTATACATTATTACACAAGATTCCAACTTACCCTCTCAAAGTCATTATCTAGCTAAGTGTTTTTGGAAGCCATCATGTCACTTCTGCCCCAAATATTTCTTCTTCTGCTTTAAAACCTCCTTTGTTACAATTACCAGAACTTCTGAAAGTACAGCTAGTCTTTCTTCTCGCTGTGTTTCTGTTCCTAACGAGCCCATGTTGAGTGGATCTTTTACATTTTTATTTTTATACTTTCGTTTCCTCTCTTTTGTTTCTCCCACCACTGGTATGGAGGATTTTTTTATTATACGGTTTTCTAAAGACATCACAAGCCTGTCACCTTCCTACAACATTCCTTTCTCTATCTGTCCTGTGCTACCGAAGCAGCCTTTCTGTAGGCCTTACTAATTAGGAAAGAACCAGAATAGCACCAAGGGTAACAGATCACAAATACAGCAGCACACAATGTCCTACTGACATGTTGCTATGTGCCTACACTGTACAAGTCTTTATAATAGACATGGAAATGCTGGCTTTATAAGCAAATGTATTAAATATTTTATACCACCTGTATCTACAGCTACATAATTGAGAAGCATAACTTGATTGTTCTGCATAAATCTGTTTGCATTTGAACATTAATTCTACTTATAAATGTACCTAACTATTATACTAATTTAAGGTGCTTGATATATTAGTTGAAATCTTTCCACATACCTCTGTGGGAGTCTGTTGGGTCTTTTTTTCTGATTTTGGCAAATCTTTGCTTCCTCTTCTTTTCAATGACAACTGAAAGAGAGGATGAAAATGTTTAGTTTGCTAGGTTATAATTGTAATGATTACTGTAATTTTAATTCAATTTTATGTTTTTAAGTGTCCAAATCTCGTAAGACAAAATCAAGACAAAGAAGAGTTAGTTCAATAATCATAAAGGAGGAAACAATATAGATTGGTGAATCCGTATGTTCTATAGTTCAGATGAAGGCAAATGCTTGTTAGCATCACTAAAGAACAGTATATTGGAGTTAGGTTGCTATAAACTTATAAAGACAGATTTTCAGTGGGTTTATGTAGAATTTAAAGAATCTCACAAACAAACATGATATACATGAGGTATGATCAAAAACTTTGGTTAATGTTTAAATTTTAAAAATGTTATTGCCGTAAAATCACACTGCCATTAACTCCCCTGAAAAGACTCCTACTGGCTTCGAACACACTTATCTCATTGTTCTTGCTACTTCTGATGGAGTTCTGAGGTCCTCTTTTGTGTCTTTAGTTGCACTGTCCTGGATGCCTCCATATCCTGAATCCATCTGAAACATTTACCTATCTGATCCTTTTGACTTAGAAGTTGCATGGTGCCAGATTGGGTGAATAAGGTGGATGAAGATACATGCTAGTGTTTTTACAGGTTTACTTTCCATTGGATGGCATAGTAGGATTCACTGTAGTTTTGAACACACCTTGTAAAGATATGAAAGAGAATATCCAGACCTGCCTCAGAAAGTGGCAAGAACAATGGGATAAGTGTGGTTGATGTGAGGGGGAGTAGTTTGAGAGGCATGCATGACAATGTGTCTTTTACAGTAATAAATTTTAAAAAATTTAAACACATATATTTTGGTCACTTCTTATACATATGTAATGCAGTCGGGAGCGACATGGATGTGGAGAAATGAGAAGGTTCGAGGTACAGGTGAATTGGGACCATCTCCAGCCCACTGGTGTGACACATGAATGTAGGCTTTTTCAGGACAAGTTGGGAACCGGATTGGTATGTAAAATCTCCCACATTTTATTGGTTGGTCCTAATTAAAATTCAAGCACACACTTTGTAATTCACAGAACACTAACTAGTGCCAAACTGCTTCACAGACCAGCACTATATAAGCATTGTGCTCGGTTCCATTTCCCACACCAATACAGTAAGAATGGCATTTCCATATAAATACTAATTATTCAAATGTCTGAATATCTACTACATGCCAGATACTGAGTTGGAGACACAAAATTTGATTAGACCCCACACCTACTATCAAGGGACTCAAACTTAGAGGAGAGACAGGGAACCAAACAACCACAGCACAAGCTGGTAAATACCAAGCTTTATATTCTGCAAAGGAAGGACCTCTATGAGAATAATGCTTGCCATGTGGCAAATGGTGGAAAAAGTGTTTGCTGAGCAACTTAGTATATAAAATAAGATGTTTAAAAGTGAAAGAGAGGAGAGCGATGGAGACTAACGGTAAATGCAGGAGTGACTTCTCCAAAGAAGGGGCTTCAGGAATTCCCAAAGTACTTAAAACTGAATGCTTCCCATGTTCATTTTGAATCCATACCCCTGTGAAAGGAAGGCATGTGTTCGGGCATAGAAGGAAGGGAGAATGTACTGTTGCAACTTCTTTTGCTCAGTATGGGAGTGAAACCACAGAGAACGAGTAGATCACATGCTTATTCACTTCTAGTTCTTTTCAGAAAGAAATTCTCTATGCTGCTTGTGTAATCTTCTTAGAAATGAAAACAGTGGGGACTGATTCACCACAATCAAAAGTGATTTAGGAACCAATCAGCAGAAACGATTCCAAGAATACCAAGAATATGGAGAGCTAAATTAGAAAACCTGGAACATTCCTATAGAGAACCTGTAGAGGCTACCTACAGGAAGCACTAAATTCATTTTGCTAAACATTTATTGAATTAGTTTATTAATGAATGTCATATTGAATTCATTCCATTGTGTGCTTATTTGGCAACGGCAACACATGCTGTAAGGTACCTGAGCCTCCACAGTAATAAAACCAACTCTGCCCTTTAAAGGGCCCAGTTTACTCTGCCTCTGAAAGCGATGATAATGTAGAAACAATATTAACTGGCATTGACTGAGCACTAATTTATGTCAAACTCTATATACGTCATCTCGGCTAATTTTTACAAACATCCTTTTCAGTATGACTTTGTAGTTGCTGAACCTAAAGCTTAGAAAGTTAGAGAAATGAATTATCTAAAATAGAGTTCCTCGAAGTGTGATCACCGGAAGGGCATCACCATCGTTACCTGGAAAACTGCTAGAAAAGCAAATCTTCCAGACTCATCCCAGGCCCACTGACTCAGAAACTCTGAAGATGGGGCCCAGCAATCTATGACTTAACAAGCTCAGTAGGTGATTCTTATATTGAGCTTTGCATGGGTCTAAGTGCAATGGAATTAGATTTTGTCCCGAGTCTGTCTGACCTCTACAGCTGCTATCTACTAGATCACAGAGGAGAAAGGCTTAATCCAGTCCGGGGCTCGAGACAGTGGTGGCGGCTAGGGATGATTTCCTGGATGGGGTAACAGCTCATCTTAAATCTGGCGGGTGAGTAGTCAGCAATGGAAGATGAAGAGAAGGGAGAGGGACTGAAAAGCACCCCAGATTCACAGATGTGAGGAGAGGAGCGACGTGAGATTTGCTGGCACTGTAAATCAGAGGCTGAGGGACAGTGAACAGATTTTGAATTTTTCTCAGTCAGGTCAAATTATTTTTCTGAAGCCAGTTAGTAGTAGTGATGGGTTTTAAGGAAAGAGTGTCATAATTAGACTGACACAGTTCAGAAACACACACACAGGAGGCTGTTTAAATTGCCATGACAGGGCTGGGGATTTAGCTCAGGTGTAGAGTGCTTGCCTAGCAAGGGCAAGGCCCTGAGTTCAGTCCCCAGCTCCCCCCGCCCGAATTGCCATGAGATAAAGGAATGACATGCAAAAGTATGAGGAAAAGTATGATGTAGTTCTAAGAACATTTTGTGGTCTTTATGCTTTGTATTTGTTGAATTGCACAACTCTGACTAAGAAATATTTCACGTTCCTCCTAAGAGCTGTTTATGATGATTAAAAGGATGCCATTAGCTAAGAAGTAGGCAGAATTAACTCAGAACAATAAATGCAGAAGATACAAAAGACTAAGAATAACAGAAGCATGATTCTGGATCTAGGGAATCACAGAAAATAATCCCTCTTCCAAGGGCATGCAAAATTTCAACAGAAATAAAACTGAGTAAACAGATGGAGGAAAGATTTGGAGGAACAAGTGTGCTGAATTGACGCACCACCTTCTGCAGGGAAGGGGGCAGGCTGACGGTAGAGACACTGCAGAGATTGGGGTCAGCTCATGGTGCTGAGGAATGTCAATGTTATCCTGTAGGCAATGCTAAAATGAGACTTCTGAGTTAAGGAGGAAGAAATGCTGAAACCAGGGCATTCTTTCCTAAGGGGCATTTTCTATTTTACTTTTATTTAAATATCGCTTGAGTTGTTAAACTCAAATGAAGCTCTGAAAGAAGGTTTTTGACTTCAGTTGCCCTTAAGGTGCCTACAGGATGACTAGAACCTTTAAGTATCACATTTAAAATTTTTGATAAATATTTAATCATTTTTTTCATATGCCAGCAGGTTTTTATTAAACTTTTGGACTTACATGAAATAAAGATGAGAGATCTGTAAAGCAGAGAAAGGCAGAGACAACATCAGCCCTTTCCCATGAGGACAGAACTTGTCGGCTCTGTTCCTGCCATCCTGTAGGAGCCTTAGTCCACTACAGTTTGCATCCTCAAGCCGAGTGGTTTGGGAGAAAGGAACAAAATCGCAGATTTTTCTCTTTACTGGCAAAGCAGGCACTTCAGATGGACCTCCAGATAAATACATTGAAAACATTTCTTGTCCAATTCTTAATTCTTTGAATTCCCAGCCTCGGCTTGTCCGAAAGAGGCTGCTGTTCTTTTTATCCATGTAAAGCCCAGAAGTTAGAGAATTTTGCCAATAATTATGTTTGCACAGCAAATATATAAAATGGATCGTTTGTGTTCTAAGAATGTTTTGAGACTGCCTTTCTTTCTCAAATTTAATTTGGTCCACTTCTTAATATGTAGGATCATTATATTTCCATCACTTCATAACAGAGAAAAACCTGTCTAAAATGCTATTCCAAGATATATTATGAATATGAAAGTCTCTTCTGTTGGTAAAATTAAAGACAGACCCACTTCTTATGTGACTAAACCAACTATAGCTACATTAATACCTAGCATTTCTAACTTGAGTATTTTGTATGTTCTATCTCCACTTTTCTAAGCACATTAAACATATCCACTCATGTAACCAGCCAACAGCCTCATGAGTTTGCCATCATCGTCCAAAGCACACAAAAGATAAAGCACCCAGCTAACCAGCGTTAGAACTAGGACTCTCTTGCTCTGAACAAGTACACTACACTGTAACTTCTCAGGAAGAAGAGTTGGATCTCACAAGCAGGGTTATATTGTTTCTGACCATGTCCTCCTCCGAGCTATGTAAGCAATGCTGCGTGGATTTGGAGCGCCAGGTCACACATTTAAATGTGCACAATGCGTCTTTGCGTTTTCAACATGGGGATGGCAAAGTGACGTACACACTTGCGGTTCTCATCGTCAACCTGTGTGGGACTTGAAGCCAGCCCTGCGAGAGGTCCAGAGATAATGCTCTGAAGACCGAAGGGAAACTGAAAGACAAGAGCTCTGTCCTTATCGGTCTTGGAGGGCGCAGGAGGGGCTCTTGTCCTCAGATGTCCTCCTCCTTCCCTTCAGTGATATCCTTGACACTTAGCAATGAGCTCAGCAGAGGACAGATGGGAGTGTGCCGAGAGCCAGCTCAGAGACACACGGTGCACTCTTACCCCGGGAGGGTGAAATGGGACCCCCAGCTACAAGCCCAGGCATGAGTTCGGGGCTAGAGGGCAATGTGGGTGGTTAAGTTCACATCAGTCTTCTGCACAAAACCTCCCTGTAGTTTTCCATCTTGCTCAGAGCCAGAGCCACGCTTCACTGACACATGACCTTGACTCCACGCTGCATGCCTCCTCCTAACATTTTATAAAGGCCTGACCAGGCTTTCCAAAAGATTCGAGGCTTGGCCCAGGCATTTTTCCCTAAAGCTCCTGGGGTGAATAAATGGTGTAGCTGGCTGTGGGAACCATCATCATGTCGAGCATGCTCAGGATCTGGGGTCTTTGGTCTGTGGTTTCCATTGCCCACAGCCCACTTCCCTCGTACATGCTCATGGCCCGCTTGCACGGCTTCTTTCGGGCTGCTAATCAGAGAGCCTGTGCCAGACCACTCTGTAGAAGGCAGCAAATACTCTCCTGTTCTCTTCCTCTGAGGACTCATCTTCCTCCCCTTGCTGTATTTTTCTCCGTAGCTCCTTTCACTGTCTGACCTGTGTATTCGTTACACGTTTGTCTCTTTGTTCTGGAAGGCGAGCGTCAGAGACCAGGATCCTAGTATTGAGCTCTGTTATAACATCTGCTCTTAGAAACACACCTGGCTGGAAGGTGGTGCCCATTCAGTATCACTTCGATGAGGAAATGAATACTGCAGGATTATTTCTTACATAGATGTGTTTTGGAGGTATTACAAGAAGTTGGTAAATGACTAAAACAAATACATGAAAGCCCACCTTAAGAATTCTACTTTAATATGTGCACTAAAGCTAGGAAAATAAAAGTCTTAACTTTTTCAAATAAAAAAGCTAAACAACAAAAGAAGTAGGAGCTGAAATGTACTAAAGTGAAATACAGCACATATCTTTATTTGTTCTATACTTTACTTGATTTTTAACAGTGACATTAATTAAGATTCTGAATCTCAAAACTGTTTTGCAAAGGATACCTGGTATCAACATTTTTTGAAGGCCTATCCGCTTTACTGGGCTCTACCCCTCTGCCCCTCTCTTCTGGTTTCTCTCCTGCCACCAGCCCTCCAAAGCTCATGTCTGTGCCTCAATCTTCCTGCCCTGAATTTTAGGATTCCAGGACTCTTCTCTAAGTTGCTGTCTGCAGTGACCTCTTCTATGTTCTCAGTCACGTGAGAGGTAACTGGTCAGGAACCAAGTCAACAGCACCCTTGATTCTTTCACCTTCCCTTGCCTAGTGAAATGTGATCATTCTGCTGAGACCTAAGTCACTTCCCATGTAATGTAATTTACCAACAGTTTACAAAAGATACTCTGAAGTTATAGGTATAAGGACAACTAATGTGTAGCCTCAATTAGTGTCTATTTTATATTGGACTAAAGACTTTTATTAGTGAATAAGGCTTTCCATAGTAAACTGTTTATAGAACTGGCTATATTTTCCCCTCCTAATGCAGGACCATTTGTAATCTGTCCTATTAAAAGGCACAGTCTATTTTATATATCTTTAATCTGGGCTACACTGTAAACTGCTTTGACCAATAAAATGTGGTAGAGATGGCAGGCTAGTTCTGAGTGTACAGTCAAGATACTTTACACACTTCTGGTGTCTCTGGGAAACCTTCTGCCTTTAGGCACTAAGTCTGGGCCAGCCTGCTTGACAAAAGAGTCACGTGACACAACTGTCCTGCCACCATTCCTGCTAGCCAAGTGCCAACGAACCTGCAGAAACAGTTCCTCATAGGTCATTGTCAGCTGGCCACAGATTATGCCAATTCAGCTTCAATTCAGCTTTGAAGAGAGTTACCCAAATAGGGGACCACAGAATTATGATCGAATGCCTGATTGATGTGTAAGCCACTAAATTTTGGGAGGATTTGTTACACAGCACGAGCTAACTGGTACATGTATCAAATATTTTTCACCACTGAGATTGAAAGAGACAGTAAGCTAATGGATTTGGTCATATTTATGAAAAATAGTCCTTGTTCTAATTCTAGAAAAAAAGAAAAAATAAAATGGATGTAAAAGTCCATTAGAAAGAGTTAAAGGGAATTACCTAATACAGGAAAAATAGAAATCAATGTATTTTCCTTCCCTTTACTTTTCCCCTGCCTTTGCCAATATTTTGGCTGCAGAAAACATTTTTTAATGAAACTGAACTTTAAGTAAATTGTCTTAAAACCTAACATTTTAGCTCTAAATTGCAGATCCTTCTTTTAATAAAAGCGAGAGTTCAATTAACACTAAAGGTGTGATATGAGTTGAAAGCTGATAAAGTTTATCTAACAGTCAAGCTTCTTACATTGCCTGGATCAGCACATTTTAAAAGTACTACTTCTGTTTGACTGCAGCTTTTATTCTTCATTTTTGGGACAACGTGATACATACATCTTCACAATGTTCTCCTGATCAACGATTCTAGTTTAAACCTGTCAGTTCTACCCTTAGTTTTAGTATATTTTGTTTGTTCTCCTTTTTCTATAGTTTTCCCAGGCAGGGGAAGAAAAGACACCTTAATTTTCACAAAACTCTAATTAAGTCAGATCTGAAACAGAAGACAAGTGCAAGGGAAGCTGTACTCAGAAAACTCTCAATTGTTACTTAAGGATCAGGTTTCTTAAACTTCTCCTGAGAGCTAAGGCGGCCAGGATTGAGCAAGCAACAGGATGGAGAAGGAAGAAAAACGAAGTCAGCATTAATTTATCTTCTCCAAGAATAACCTTGGAAAATAGGGGAAAGGAAATGCACGAACAATCCAGATCTGGAATTTGTTCCCAGAAGGTAATAATAAATACAAAAATCTGTGGACTTTTCATTCTTGGTGAAGATGGTAATCACCCCTGAGGACCATCACAAAGGCAGGCGTCAGTGCTACAGAGGGCGGTAAAGACTGCTCCACCACAACAGCAGGGACACGTGGCTACAACCTGTAATCAGCCTGCTCCTGTCGCCCTGCTGGTCCCTCCATCCCACGGACCAGGCTTCACTCCTGTCTTCTGCCCTGTGAGGCTGCCAAGCTTATTTTTCCTTATCTCCAGTGACTGTCTAATAAAAACAATTTTCAAAAGCTGAAAAAAAAAACAATTTTTCTGCTATAAGACCTTTGATCCAAGGCTGAACTTAAATGGTTAAGCTCTTGTTCCACTTTAATTTTTTTTAAATTAAAAGAACCCAGTGAATTGCCCTTTCTTTGGCTGCTTTGTCCTTTTCTCCTTGTGTTAAAGCAAGTGTCTACAGCAGTGGTCAGAATGATGACAGAGTTACATGAATTCATTATTTTATTGAATATTAACAAGTGAATTTTGTGGACCGACAAAGAGAAAATCAGGGTGCTCTTCTTAGGACCAAATGGCTTTTATATAGTGTCTTATCTTTCCGTGGTGCCAACAATTACTTTAGATCACCTCTGCTCTTTTCATAGCATATTGTGGTACTTACTGAAAGTGCATAAGTGTCTTTAGAGTCCCCTCTCCATGACTAGTATAGTGAAAATTAGCTAAACCAACAACTTGAGAAGTAAAATATTGAACTTAGTCTCAGAGAACCTATGAGGTCTTAAGGGTCACAGGATATCAGAGGGAAGAAAAAAAATAGGGGTTTCTCTTGTTAATGAGACATGGTTGCTGTAGACTCAGAGGATGTGGAACTGGTAAGAAACTGTAATAATTGGGTCTTATAAAATCTTTGTGAAAATAACCCATCCAGGTTTGGACCCACTAATTGCCTGCCTATCATTTTATAGTTCAAACTGTATGACCAAAACATTTCCTGGATCCACAGTAAGAATTGTCTTTGTTCTCCAAGCTTCTTCAGGATCTCCAAGGGCTCAAGGCTACTGGTGAGAGGGTTTTTGAGCCAAGTAACCCTTTTCTGGAGTAGGGTAAGGGCTGTTAGGTGGTCTGCTAAATTATCAATAAAAAACTTACATCGAAGTAAGACCACTGTGCTTTACAAAAGCAAAGGCCACCTGACAAGACCTTCTTTAATATTCATATCATACATTACGTGTGGATGGGTACCATACGAAGGCCTCAGAAAACACTGCAGAAGAAGATGGACTTAAGAGTGGGAGATTTCTCAGCTGCATTTTTATTTGATCTGCGAATCTGACTAATGACTTGAAATAATCATTAAAAATTATTTTATGCCCTAGGTACTTCATCCATAGTACATGTATGCTTAGTAAGACATGATTGACAAGAGCTCATGTAGAGATTTATATCTTCTTCTGATTTGCTCTTGTTAATGAACTGAGTTGTGAGCTTCATTGCATTTAAGCAATTAAACCACATTTAGAAAATTATGGCTGGGTAGTGACAGCCCTTCTTATGGCCTTTCTCCATAACACGGCCCAGAAAAAAACTGGCCAGCATGGAAAGGGTGAGCTGCCGGATCTTTTCTTCCTTGTGTCTCAACCAGCTTCTAACTCACAATCTTAACATCCCTTCCTGTGGCAGAATCTTTTAAGAAAAACGCTTGAAGGTCCCAGGAACAAAATGGCAGAATGTTGTGGGGCAGTTATTACATGAGTGCTTCTAAATCATTCTTCATGCAATTACACATTTAAGATGTTTAATACAAAAATTTTACCAGTCACTGTATTCAGTACTTCATAAAACGCATGGAAAAAGGAATAGAAGCAAGTTTCTGGGGGGTAATTCCTGGATTAGGTTAAAAAAGTGATAATCCATATTTGTGCCTTTAGATTTTTGGAATTACTTGCCAAATTTTAAAATGTGAAAAATTTACATTTGAAAATTTCAGGTTTACGTTCCACTTGAAAACCTGGAAGACCTGCTGAAGTTGAGTTCAGATTATAGCACGGTAACACATTTGGAACTGGATATCAAGACAGACACTCTCCAGTGTGCCCTATCCCTCGGACACAGACAGCTTCACTCGTTCGTAGACTGACACACTGGAATGTTCACCTCATGCCTGGACTGCTCAGGCCACGTGTGTGGGAAGAGCCAGGAAACCCAAGTGTCCAGTCCATACCTAAGACTTCTTAGCCACCCCGCCCAGTCCCTGCAAATGAATCAAATTAGTTTTCCCAGAGTATTATTCTTTCTAGAGAAAATTTACCCTGTTTATATTATTTCTTGAATTGACAGAATTCTGAATTAACAGCATGAAAAACCAGATGTGCAGGCCAATCAAAACTGGACATCTTTATCTCTTGATAGGTTTGGCCTTTGCCACATGATCTAGAAATTCCACTTTTAGTTATGTATTTGAGAGAAATACAGGACCTGTATAAGAATATTCTTAGAAATGTACATAACAGCTAAAAACTGGAAGCAACTCAAATCTGCTGGTGAATGGGTTGATAAAATATGAATCTACTACTGGATGGTTAGATTAAATATGGTACTATACAATGGAATGTTATATGACAATAAAAAGATAGGAAACAAATGATAGGACACAGATGAATCTCAAAAACACACTAAGTGAAAGAGACAGACCTAAAAGACCATAGCTATTGCAATTCCTTTTGTGTGAAATACTACAAAAGACAAATTTATAGATACAGGAGTAGATTAGTTTTTGCCTGGAGCAGAGGAAGGGGGAAAGAAATGGAGATTAACAGTAAATGAACACCCAAAACCAATATTACTGGAATGATGAAAATGTTCTAAAACTGATTTATGGTCATAGTTGCACAACTTGGAACAGTCATTAGAAAAAAACACTGAATTGTACAGTTGTATTGGATTAATTACATGTAAAACATACCTCAGTAAGGTTATTAAAGAACAAAAAACTAGGACCCAACCCTTTTGCATGATTACATATTGCATAGATGCTGCTTTATAATGTAAATGGATGATTCATTCCCAACCAGCAGGTTTCTGGCTACTAAAATTACAATACACATAAGCACTATACATGGAAGGAGCTAGATGAATAATTCTACAGTGAATCATGAAATACACTTTTCCTTCTCTAGAACTTCATTGGTAGGAAAGCCTTGGGAGCATTCCTGTTGGGGCTTATTGTTTTTCATGTACTGAAGTTAGACAAAGAACAAGCTGCTTCGAATTTTCCTAGGATACAAGTCTCCCTTGGTAGCAGACTTTTCTACTTTAGGCCAACAGGCCAGAGCTAGAAGGGTGTCTATCAACCATCAGAAACTGAGTGGACATTGTTCAGATCAAACTCTTATACTCTTTTGGATCTGAAAAGGGAGAATTAATAACAATTGGACAGAGAAAGAGAGAAAGGGACTAAGCCAAAAGCTATGTACTGAGTTTCTTGAATCCACACTAATTCTACAAAGAAATTTTGCCATTCAATGATGATATTTTCTAAAATACTGTAGGCCAAGGCAATCGAGTAGGAAAAAGACATCCTTTCAACAAATATTGTTGGGCCACTGGAGATTGCATGCAAAAGAAAAAATTTAGACCCTTATCTGACATTAGACAAAAATCTGACTCAAAATGAATCATAGATCTGAATATATGAGCTAAAATATCAAATGCTTATAACAAAACAGTGGAGTGAATCTTCCTTCTAGACCAAGCAAAGATTGTTTAGAGGAAACATTAACAGCATAAGTGATAAAAGAAAAAATGTACAAACTGGGCTGAAAAGTTTTACGCTTAAAAGACACCATTAAGAAGGCAAGAAGACAATAAAACCATTACGAGATATCATCCCACCTCAATAAGAATTGCTATCATTGAAAAGGCAAAAAATAACAAATATTGACAAAGTTGAGGAGAAAAAGGAACTTTTAAGTACTGTTGCTGAGAATGTAACTTAGAAGAGCTATTATGAAAAATGATAAGGAGGGTCCTCAAAAAATGGAAAATAGAACTACCATATGATCCAGTAATCCCTATATATCCAAAGGAAATTAAATCACTATATCAAAGAGATATCCATACAGACGTTTATTGCAGCACTATTTATAACAGCTATAACATGGAATCAATGTTAAATCTATTAATGAATTGATAAAAGGGTAAATGTATATATAAAACATAAACTGGATGGAAACATGGATGAAATTGCAGGTCATCATGTTAAGGAAATTAGAAAGGCACAGAAAGACAAATATCACACAGTCTCACACATTTGCAGAAGTTAAAAAATTGATTATATAGAAATGAAGAGTGGAGTAGAACATAACAGAAGCTAGAAAGGATGGGAGAGAGAGGTCAGACAATAGATACCAAATACAGTTAGATAAGGGAACCAGTTTTAATACTTTGTAGTGTAGTAAGATAACTCTAGTCTACAACACTTTATTACACATTTCAAAATAAGTAGAGGAGAAGATTTTGAAGGTTCAAAACACACAAATTGGTATCTCATGATATGGAAATACTAATTACCCATATTTGATCATTATATATTGTATACACCAAATTATAATACTACATCCTATAAGTACAAATATTGTAAGTCAATTAAAAATTTTTTTAATTGAAAAGAGACTTGCACCTAGACTGTATAAAGAGCCTAAAATGTAACACAAAACTACACGGACAAAAATACAACTAAAAATAAGAAAAAAAGTAAGTAGAATTTGCTAATAAGATAGACACATGGACAATAAGTATATGAAAAGATGTTCAAAAACATTAGGGAAACACGAATTATTTTATTTAACATCTAAGAGAATAGCAATACTAAAAATGATAGTCAATCAGTATTGGTTGTTTTTATGGTTTGTGTCTAGATGTCCCCCCAAAGCCTCATGTGGTAAGAGATAGCTGGATCTAGAGTGTGTGATTACTAAATTGATCCACTGATCGGTTTGGCATGGTTCTGCTGGGATCAAGGATGTGAAACTAAAATTAAGGGTGGGAGTGCTACCCGCCCTAAGGGCAGGTAACCTAGATAAAAGATACAGGAAGAAGCTAATTAGCTGCTTGTTTGCATTGCTTGCTTGCATTCCCCGCCTATATTTCTTGTATTCCTCACCTTACTTTGCTGCCGGTTGGCTGCCGGTCTGCCAGGCCGGTCCGCCCTGCCTTTGCCATGCCACCCTGCCTCGGACCCAGCGGACTATAGACTGAAACCTCTGCAGACTGTGAGCTAATAAACCTTTCTTCCCCTACCTTTGGGTGTCGGGTATTCTGTCCCAACAACGAGAGGAAAGTAACTAAAACAGTTGTGATACAGATAAATCTGAATGCTTGTACCATTGCTGGTGGGAATGCAAAATGATACAGTCACTCTAGAAAACAGCAGCCAATTTTGTAAAAAAAACTAAACATAAATGCACCATATGACATGGAAATCACACACTTGTTATCTACCCAGGAGAAATGAGATCATACATCTACACCAAAGTTTGTATGAGAGAGTTTATAGCAGATTTACTCTGAACATAGGAAAACATGCAGTATCTATCAACCAGAGAGTAAGCGAAAAGTGGCATATTCACAAAATTGAACACTCCCTGGAAACAAAGAGAAGTGAACTACAGATATACAGTGCAGGAATGGACCTCAAAACCTTTGCTCCAAATGAAAGAAACTAGATCAAAAGTCCACTTAGTATATGATTACAGCAATGTGAAATATATGTAGAGAACTCAATGCTATAGATTTAGAAAATATATTAGTTGTTGCTCGAGGTTAGGATTACAGTGAGAGATTTTCTAAAATGGGGTTATTGAAGATGACTACACTCTTGTGCATATTTACTAAAAACCATTAAATCACGCACTTAAAACAAGTGAATTAATAGTATATGACTTACATCTCAATAAAGCTATTAAAATAAAATGCATTAAGTTGATTTAAAAAAAATTAGCTAAAGGGGAAGAAGAAACAAATAAACCATAAAAAGTTTTCTGAACACTCTTTACTCTGTAAAACAGAAGACAGGTTTAGAAAAATTTTACTTTAATAATATAACAGTGATGACCTTTATGAAGTAACAAGGTCATGAGAAGATCAAGCTCTGAATTCTGAGGAACTTCCAGGCATAAGAAAAGTCACAAATTCAACGCAAGAGTTAAATTTTGTCTTTGAAAAGCACAATTGACACAGCAGAAAACTGATTTAATGATATTCAGAATTTAAGAAACTTGTCCAAGGACAAAGAGCAAAATGCTAACAAAGCGACAGGATGAGAAGCTAGCAGTAAGAAATGTGAAGTCAAAGAAATGCTAGAAGAAAAAAAGAGTCCAAGTGATTATTAAGTGTATCATATGAGAAAGTTGTTGTGAGATTGAATAAATGAATGTTAATTTTCAGATTAAAGAGTTTATACCTGCCAGATATATTATAAGGAAATGTCACCTCTTTGATGTGTGCAGTCAGGATTTCTCAACTGATCATTCTCCTTTACCTTTCCACATCCATTCTCACCCCCTTTTCAGCATTGTTCTGTGCCCTGGGAAGCTGACCACACACTACATTTCCCAGGCTCACTCTGCTCTTGACTCCTGGTTGGGATTTAGCTAGCAGAAGGCACTGGCAGGGATACGGATAGAAGGGTTATGGATAGAAGGTGGAGAACAGATAGGGTGATGACCTCCAGAACCATTACAGGACGTAATTATTTTAACTTAAATTTAGCTATACCTTTAAATAAATGAATCCAGTAGCTACCTTTTATCCTCGAATGATAATACTTTCCATATAACAAGAGCTCTGTAAGTATACATAAACAGACACTTGTTAAAATTCTATGAAAACTTTTCTTCCATATGCAAGGAGACAGAGATACAACTATGTAACACAAGTATTAATTGTTCGTTACGTATCTGATTACAATAAATGATAGGGCTGCCTAATTATTTCTACAATTAATTCAGGTTCTTGGCCAATGTAATGGTAAGAAACTGTTACTTTGTGAAGGAAGCAAAATATAGCACAGTTAATTTTATTAACCACTTATCCTCTGATTAACTGACTAGACAAATTGGAAATAACTGAGTCAGGCAGAAATGAGTAAAAAAAACTTTGAATTTTTAATTTTAAGTGCTTCTAAGCTGAACTATACTGAAAATAAATGGCCCCATTAAGTGAAATATAAGAGCATAAAATGAAAAATGTCAGGAGAGAAGCTAAATGACATCTTCAAATGTCATCTTCAAATGTCATTTACCATCTGGATAAAGATTAGTTTAACTGACCCTGAAACGTAAAAATGGAAGTAGAACAGAGACATCAAATAAGTAATTACTTTCCATTAAAATTCAGTCAAGTCTAAAATCATCATGACATAACTGAACTTTCCATTTGGAAAACACTTCCCAATATTGCACGCTGTGTTTACTTGAAAGTAACACAAATATCAGAAAACAGAGGAACCAAGTAAATTCTAATTTAAGGACTAAGGAAAACAAACATCGCTTTAAAAATTTCTTTGCTGAAGACTTTATGAACAAATCCCCAGTTGCCCAGGGAATATCACAAAGAATCAACAACTGGGATCTCATCTTACTAAAAAGCTTTTGCACAGCAAAAGAAACCAACAGAGCGAAGAGACAACCCACAGAGTGGGAAAAAATTTTTGCCAGCTGTTCCTCTGACAAAGGACTAACATCTCAAATATATAAACATCTCAAATATATAAAGAACACAAAAAAATCAGACCCCCCCAAATTTAAAGACCCAATCCGAAAGTGGGCAGCAGAAATGAATAGACACTTCTCAGATGAAGAAGTAGAAACAGCAGATAGATATATGAAAAGATGTTCAACATCCCTGGTCACTAGAGAGATGCAAATTAAAAGAACCCTGAGAGTCCATCTCCCACCAGAAAGAATGGCTATTATCAACAAATCAGCCAATAACAAATGCTGGAGGGGCTGTGGAGAAAAAGGAACACTTCTCCAATGTTGGTGGGAGTGTAGACTGGTGCACTGCTACGGAAATCAGTGTGGAGCGTCCTCAGGGAAATAGGACTAGAGATTCCATTTGACCCAGTATTCCCCTTCTTGGTATCTTTCCAAAAGAATTAAAAGCATCACACCGCAGCAATACATGCACATCCATGTTTATAGCGGCACAGTTTGTAAGAGCTAAATCTTGGAAACAGCTCAAACGCCCATCAGCCACGGAATGGATAAAGAAAATGTGGGTTTTTTTTATACCATGGAGTGCTACTCTGCCATAAAGAATGATAAGCTTGAGATTTTTCTAGGTAAATGGATGCATCTTGAGACCATACTCTTAAGTGAAATAAATCAGACACACATGTTTAACTACCACATTGTTTATCTGGTGTGAGAAACTGAAAGTGTAAATAAAGACTAAAATGTATTATATTGGGAAAGGGAACGGGGGGGGAAGGAACAGAGGGACAAGAGAAATAAGAAATGGAAGGAAAAAATGGAAACAAAGCTTTTGTAAATAAGGAGGAAAGATGGGGTGAAGGGAGGAGAGGGGAATGGGAAAAAAAGCAGCAGCAAGATATATCATGCACAGGTACAAATCCCCTATGATGAATGCTATCACTATGTACATCTACAATTCACCATTAAACTAAAATTAAAAACAAAAACAAAAACAAAAAAAAAATTCTTTGCTGGCCCCACCATGTATTGGTATTTTTGTATGTGTAATTGTATGTATGTGTGAATTAAACAGAGATATTGTTCTTCAGTTCAGTGAGTACAGCATTTAGATACACTGTCAAGGAAAGCTACAATCAACCTGCAGTATCTTGTGCATTAATACATTTCATCCGAGAAAAACTCTCTTCTCTCTGTTCTTCATGAAGAATCTCCATACAGCAGCAAGGTAGGACAATTATATCTTATCAAACAAATCAACACCATCAGCCCTGTTAATGAGTCTAGTGGGAGGTAGTACAGCTGGACTGTCTACCTGGCCCCCCAGTAATCATAACTGTGAGCTAAAGGATGGTGAAACAGTTGGTAAGAAACTATTACTCTGTGAAAGAAAAAATAATGTAGCTAATTTTCTTAGCCTTCTGATTAACTGTCTAACATGGTGCAGGAAGGACTGAGAGGTGGAAGAAAACAGAATCACTTTATGATGAACTAAGATGTAAAAAGGGACTTCAGAGAGTAAGGGACATTCATAAAAAAAGAGAAAGTGAAAGCACTTCAAAGGCCTGTATAAAATAACAGGAGTGGGGCTGGGATTTAGCTCAGTGGTTAGAGTGCTTGCCCCACAAGCGCAAGGCCCTGAGTTCGATCCCCAGCACCAAAAAAAAAAAAAAAAAAAAAATTAAAATAACAGGAGTCCTAGCTAGATGTAAAAGTTCACTCTTACGGACTTAAAAATTCTTTCTAGAGTTAAATTGGAATCAGCTAACTCAGGGTTATGTAATAAGAACAACAGCGCCTGATACAGTAATAGTACCTTACTGTTCACAGAGCGCTTTCACACTGTCTCATGTTAGACCCGTCATAGACTGGTTAGGGAAAATATTTTCCTTTAGCAGATGACTGAGAGTGAACTGTTAAGAGACCTGTCTGAAATAAATAAGTTCTGGTATATGTAAAAAGAGGGGGCAGAATAAACAGACTTGAAAACACTATTCTATCGTGCGTTTCTAGTGTTTCCTCCAAAGATTCCCGTTCATGAAACGAAACAGGTTTCTTTCACTGTGGACAGCTTGGAAGTCTTCTTCTCTCAGCGCCTGCTCATAGGATCCCCTCGCGCGGCCCAGAGGTTCAGGACTTGAACATCTAAGGTGTACTGAGGCTCCCAAACATCTGCAGGTCAGGAAGAAGATGGAAGTGGCCGTGGAGGGCAGCCTAAATCCCCGCAACAAGTCCATGCAGTTTGGCCACAGGAGACCATGCGCCAGAGGACAGACAGGACTGCATGCCTGGCATGCCTGCTTTCCTGGTGATAATACCCTCTCTGGTGCTTGGAGTGAAACTACTAGCAGATAATCATTCATAAATGAGGGTGCAGAGATTGGCATATAACTAGTCTGCAACCCTGGTGGTTACTGAGCAATTGCAGCCCTGGGGTAGCTGTCCATGTCTCTCAAGCCAAATTAACTGCGGAATCACCTGTCCAAACAGGAAAGATTTAGCACTAATTCAAGCTGATAGTCTATGGGAAAGGCATGAACCGCACTTCACATTCTCTCACCAAAGCACACAGACCTCAGGCCTCAGAGCTGACACCCAGGCGATGGAAACGTCCTCTTGCTCTTGAGTTCCTGTCCTGCTTGCCCTTCCAAGAATCTTACGGGAACATGCTTCAGAAGGCTCACAGCCTCTGGGGATAACAGGGATTTCAGAGAAGCAAGGTAGAGGATTCAAAGTTTCTGGAAGGTAGTAAGGTCTCAGGAGGCTTCCACTTCTGGAAGTAGGTGAGGTCAGCTTTACCCATCTGCTCTCTCTCGTGCTGTTCCTACTGCACTATGCATCATACATGCAAAGAGTTCTGGTTCTGAGTCACTTTTTCCTTTTACTCTCAGACAAAATATGTCACCTAATTATCATGCATTCTCTGTTCAAAATTACTTATTGTGGCTAGGGATTTAGCTCAAGTGGTAGAGCGCTTGGCTAGCAAGTGCAAGGCCCTGAGTTCGATCCCCAGCACCAAAAAAAAAAAAAAAAAAAGAAAAGAAAAGAAAAGAAAAAAAATTACTTATTGTTTACCAACTTTGGGCTAGGTTCTGTTCTGGTTGTTGGGGATACAATAATGAATATGATTGACCCACTATTTAGTCTAGCACAGTAAAAAGATTCTGTGTGTGTGTGTGTGTGTGTGTGCACGTGTGTATAAAATATACACAGATTAAGTTTGAAATAACAATTATCATATTCCAGAAGAAGATGGCCTAATTGCCCACATGCTGGGCAGATGCTTACAGTCTATAAGACTTGTAAGCATTTTCAGAAATAATGGACATCAAAATATTTGGTGCTTGGGCTGGGGATTTAGCTCAGTGCTTAGAGTGTTTGCCTCGCAAGCATGAGGCCCTGAGTTCGAGTCCCGGTACCAAAAAAAAAAAAAAATTTGGTGCTTAAGTGTAGCAATTTTCAAAGTACAACCTCTGAAGTATGATTTTCTATCAGAAAATAGTTAACATGTGAGAAGATAAGATCACTCCCACGGTGATCTTATCTGTTGTTTCATATATATATATACATATATTTTTATATATATGGTTAATACATGTTTAGTCAAAGTTTATAGGTTTTTAGCTTTATGTAAAAGGCAGAAACAGAGACAAGGTGCTATTTTCTACCACTGCTCAGGGCAAGGCCCTTCTCAGGCAGCCAAGATTGGCAAAGAATGGGCGTAATTACTGATAAAAGCCAAAAAGCACCACGCGGACTGATTAGGTCCCAGTTACACCCTCAGAGTCCCTTAAGGAAGAGACTGAGGTTTTCAGTGGAGATTGGTTCTATCTGAGGTTTGCCTTTCATTCATACAAAGATCAAGTAACCTTAAAGAGAATTTCATTATACTTTTGAAAAATGTAAAGACCTTTAAGTTCAAAAGCATCAAAGTAGTAGGGGGATGAAAGTACATGCCAGTAGCAGCAAGACACGAATGTCGGATGTGTAACTGAGGACTGGTGCTCACAAACACAGGCACCGCATCCTCATGGAGAAGGGCTGGCAGCCTTCCAGGGGCAACAGGCAGAGGCGGATTTCACCCTGCAGAACATAATGGTTAAGGAACGCATCTCACTTAGAACACCCAGATGCCATCTTTCAACACTACTGGTTTGCTTAGTGGAAAAGACAGTGAATTCTTCTGTTACCAAAAGGGCTTTCTGGCTTCATAGAGGAGAGCTAGCATTATTCTGAAATCTGTGGCTTAGGTTCCGAGAAAGGAAGCACCTGTCCTTGGCCCTGCATATCAGGTCTTCAGTTCTGATGTCTAGACCATGATACCAGCAAGCAGGGAGGCCAGAATAGCTCTCGCTGTCTGTGTTGTAAAGCTTGGGTAGGGGCTTCAGGGAGTACAGACTTGGACTTCAAAGCAAAGTTGTACTATCTACATCCTTAATCCTCTGTATCTGTGTGGCCACACTGAAGCAGCTATGGAATTATGGTTCAACAAGTATCTGTTTACAAAACAGATGAAAAAATAATCATAGTAACAAAATTGAAATTCATCTCTGACTATGAAACTTTCAGGCAGGACAGAGAAGGACATCTGACAAAACAGAAAAGGAAACTGTATTAGGACTTTGGAAAGGGTTCAGTTTAATTTCTCCATTTATAAATAAAAAACTGAGGCCTATAAATTTCAAGTTATTTGCTCAAGGTCATGGGGAATGACAGGTGAATCCTCAAATCCATGACATAAGCACCTTCTAATAAATCACAGTTGAATTCTTGGCTAATAAAAAATGCCTTAATTTCATTTTCTGTAAAAATTTATTTCTCAGCTTATTGATTCTGTTGATGAGAACTGACAACCGGGAGGCTCATCTGTCTGTGTAGGTTGTCACGTAAAGTCTATTCACAATTGTCAACATGTCACTGTACTGTAAGTGTCTTTGTGGTTGCTTCAGAGGCTCCACATGACACCCAGCACTGCCTCTGTATGTGGTCAGATCTGGGAAAGAAATTCTTTCAATATTGTGATTGCTGCTAAACTCAGAGCAGCTTTATAAGCAGGGCTATCCTTCACATGACATTTCCCTTCATCGTTCCAGAACTTGTACTTGACCTAATTTCTAACCCCTTCAGTCAACTGTTTTATAATTTTGTTATGAATCATTTCAAATGACATTTGAAGGTAGACTGGATACAACAGTCAGGGAAACAAGTACCTCTTCAGTAACTCTAAGTAACTGCCATGGAGATATTTAACACAGGCAAACTGCTAAGTTCTCAGGTTGGGTCCCTCAAAGTTCAGCCTAGAGTCCATGGAACATGTCAAGCGGAGTCGAGTTAGAAACTTAGCTACGATAAATAGGATATATCAGCAAATACAACAAACATTTAAATGTAGACCTAATGAATGGTGAAGCCCATTACATGACGAACATAAAAATCAATAGGTATTTTAGATAGGAACTTGAAATGTATTCACAAACATGTGCTTAATCAGGTAAAACCTGTATTTCTATAGTGCTTTACTATTTCACAAATATAAAGCTCAAACTTCTGGCCAAGGGAGGAGCTGGAATCTGATCAACTATGTGGGGTTGCATCATGCTCACCTGTATTTTTATGTAAATAACGAGAAATCTGATGTCTATAATAAAAGCTGATTACAAAATACTTCCCTTAAGTTTTGATCTGTGTACTACTTTGCTTCAGCTGGAGGCTTGTCCTCTGGGTAAAAGAGACCCTTGCCTGAGACTGAATTTTGGAAATCACTTCGGGATACATACAGCTACATAATGTAGTCTCATTTACAAAACCCAGGAAAGCTTGTAACTCCCAAATAAATTCATCTTTAAAAATGCATTCAGAAAACATGACAACCTGTCAGAAGACAAGCTTTCCAATCCTTCCCTGCCACACTCTTCTTTTTTAATTTAGACTCTATCATTCCTACCTATATCATTAAACAAACCATTGGATCTAGAAGATATGACTAAATAATAGTGCTTAATTGATGCATTTAAAAATAATGCTCATTTAATTTTAGAATGGCAATGACTACTGCTTCATTTCCAAATTTTCAGACTATCAGAACCAGGAGAAAACATTTGCACACCAAAAAATTCCCCATTCAAACTAGTTCTTGAGTTGCTTCTTCACAGATTTATCACTCAGTATATCTTTTCCATACTTAGTAACTTAGATAAACATGCACTATCAAAATCAAGTGTAGTTATGATCAGCACTTGACTTTATGTAAGAAAATAAGTAGGTAACTGTAAGAATGAAGGACAAGGATTTATCTAATATTCTGTCTGTAAAGAAAATCACATGTACAGAGACTTTCAATATATTAAAAAGAGACACTGCTGTTAAAAATTTATAGCACTAATTATTTTTGTGTTCTAGAAGGAAAGTTCATTGTAATAAATAGGCTGTATTAACCAACTGCACAGAAAATTAAAGTCCCAAGATAAATGGTGCTATTGTAGGAGCCAGTTAAGAGCCCTCCAGGGCAAAGACTGGAAAAAGTGAAGAAAATATTTTCTTTTAGTACTCTTATGTAAGGGTGCAGGGTGAGAAAAAGAATACAGATTCTGAAATGAAAAGATCTGATACCAAGTTCTTATCATCTCACTTTTTCTCCCCTTTGGTCCTCTGTTGGAGACTTCTTTGTTCAAATTTGGCATTAACTACTCTATGAGCCAGACCTGAAAGTGACAGGAGACGATCCCGGCCTCCCGAAGAGCTCAGGGGGTTTTAAAGCTTTGAAAATAAAATTCCTTTCCTATGGCAGCAGAATCGAGAAGAGTAGTGACCCTCAGCTTAACTCACTCAACCCAGAAAATGTGTTACATAGAGCCTCCTTAATACCTCACTTTATCACATTTGTACATAAACCCATCCTGGCACTCAAAGAACAATCTGCTGTTTCCATGAAATAACTTGTACAGAAACCTCTATTGCGCTAATCATTTGTGATGCCAAAAGACAGACTATCATTTCTTCCGGGTTATAGAAGGTAAAGACATTTTTCTGCATCAGGAAAACATACTGCTAGTAGCAACCAATGCTTCATAATTGCTATGAAAATGCTATTAAATTTGAAGGCAGCATCCTAAGAGGTCCCTCTCGCTTGCAGCTGGCAGAATATCAGCTGTTTCAGTACAAGCGACGGATTGCAGAAGATGAAACTAATTACTTCTATCCCGCCTCTACTCAACTCTTCTGCTCCTGGATGCCTGCTCCACCCTCTCGGGGCAGAAGATAAGCAGATGGATATGAGCCGGTGCACAGGACTTCATGGAGCCACTAGCCCTGAGAGCAATTGGTCAACACCTTTGAAGCTAGTTAAAGTCTTGGTAAACGGTTCCAAACTCTAGCAGATGGTCTATTGGTCCCAGCGGTGCTGTCCAACATCTATATGATTCCATACAAGGAACTAAAATTTTGGAATTAGAAGACAGTTTCTCTGCAGTATATTCTATTTAACACTTTATGATTTTTACTTACTAACCAGTGTCTCTTCTTCAAAATGAAGGACTTGGCCTTTTCTACTTTCCTCCACAGGTAGAATGATAAAAAGGGGTTGCAGTCCACGTAGTTTACAATCAAGAAGGATCTGAATATGTGTTAATTTTACAACCAGGGAAGCACATAGTTAATAATGTCTACTCCACGAAATAAGCCAGTTGCTACTGCAGCTGAGTTTTTATTTATTTTCTTAGAAGACAACAAAGTTATTATTACAAAAATCTTATCTGAATGAAGTATTTCTGATTTCTGTAGATTTTAGAGGTAGTTACCTTTAATACTTCTGCACACTTTAGAGGTACTTACCTCTAATACTACTAATACTTTCCTAAACACTATAAGGTCACATTCCAATGGAAGTCAGAATATTCTTCATTTTTCCCGTTTACATTTGCTATACTTCAGATCTTTATATTCCACTCTCTCTCCCTTCCTATTTTCATCCACACCTCTACTTATTTTCTGTTGCTATTTTTTGAAAATAGAAAGTTACTTTAAAAGTTGGTATATGGCATTCATGTCCTAAATGCTTTATGTTTTTGTGCTTATATTCTCTAGTCAGGCACTGCAGCTTAACTATTATAACTCAAAGAGAACGTGAACTGCCTCTTTGGCTTGAATGTACATATCCACACTGCTCAGTGCTGAAACAGCATTTTCCCAACCTAGAGCTAGAAATCCTAAAGAGGAAAGCGCCACAGGGAGGTGTGTGGGGAAAAGAATCAAGGAAATGCATCTTTACAATGATTCTCCTGACCACATCTCCAGGACCCTGCCCTTCCTCCTGGCAGATGGAGTATTGGCTTTTAAGATAAGAGAGGTCCCATCTATCTGATTAATGGACAGTCAGTCTGAACACTTTCTTCTTTCAAAGACACAGGATGAAAATCAGAAAACCCTTATGCCGTTCTTAAATGAGACTTTCCCAATATCCACATGACACCACATTACAAGGTATTCCTCCTTCATCTCTGATAATCAAGTGAACTTGCTTTTGGCTTGGATGTTTTAATTATATAAAAAAGCAGCAGTATGAGAGCAAACCAGGATGCATGAACAGGGAATGGAATCTAATGAGAATCACAGTGAATTCTCTCTTTTCTTGTCCAGGGTGGGAGGGAGGGGAAGTAACAATGATTAAGATGCAATATGCATATATACCAATACCCCCAAGATGAACGTAGTTATTATGTATCACAAACATTTACTAATAAATAAATGACGCCAAAACCAGAAATTGTTTGATAGCTACTTCTGTGGGTTGCATCGTGTTTTCCTTTCCCACCTTCCTCACCAAGTTCCTATCCTGGCATCCCAACTTGCAATATTTTGGAACAAGACCTTGTTAGGAGCCTGGGTCCTTAGAGAGATGATCACATCGCAGCGAGTCGTCAATGTGGGCCTCGTCTATATTTTAATACAACAGGTATTCTTACAAGAAGCAAAGTCCGGCGGCAGGCAGCTCTAGGTAGAACGCCATATGAATGTAAAGACAGCCATCCACAAGCCAAGGAGATGCCCACAACCAGTACTCTCCTCTCTAAGCCCGCAGAAGAAAACACCTTTGAAACTTTGATTTTGGACTCACGGCCTCCAGAACAATGAGAAAACTAATCACTGCGTAAGCACCTGAATCTTTGTGCTCTGTTAAAGCAACCCTAGTTAACTAATACAGCTATCTACTTCATTGTTTTTCCCTCCTAGGAACAGAACTTTCAATTGTTCACACTCCTCAACGGCACAGTATTGTTGAAGATAACATATACTTATCTACATCCACTTCTTATTTGATTTCTTTCATTTTAAAAAAACTCATGCTGCCCCTTAAGTGGCAACGTCCCGATTTCATGACAAAAGTGCACGTTAGCTGGATAGGTTGAGAATCATCTGAAACGGCTTTACAGTTTCCAACCAAACAGAAGCAGCAGAGGTCAGAAGGCTCGTAAGGTCACCCATTTACTGGTGAAGATGGCCATACAGCTCTCAGTCTCCCTATTTTTCTACTGTAGCTCAGAACCACTCTTAGCTAGGAGCCAAGGATCATATATCACTAAAACGACTTTCCCTATTTTCATGTTAAAAAGATCTCAAAATCAGGATAGTATAAACAGACACTATTTTTTTTTTGCTTTTTTCACACACAAAAAAATACTTTACTGAAACCATATTCTACAAAGTCTTTAGAGTTATATATTCTTGTAGACATTTCCACTGCTACATTATAGATATTCTGTACCATTCTGAGGGAAGCACAGAAATTCCAGGTGTGGCTCAATATCTCAGCCATGGAAAGATGAAGATTTCCTTTGGAGTTTTGTATATCCAACTAGAGGAAATTGTGCAGAAGGCCGTGTGTGCATTTGCCCATGCTCAGCAATAGTTTTTACAAGTTGTACTGTACACACCAAAGTAGTTTTCTAAGAAAAAGTATTATTTTAATCCAAATTCAATTAATATTTATCATCAGTTAATACGAGATCTTTTCTGTTTCTTTTTTTCTCTAATTATTTTATGTAATCTTTAGTTTACTCTTTGACAGGACTCAAGGTAAATAAAGTAGGAATCTTCAAACAGTTCACAAGGACAAAAGAACTTTCGTCTTCCAGAAAGGATAGGACTTAGATAAATTGGTTGGTTATAACTAAATAGATTTCAGCTCAAAACAAAGTCTTTATGCAGAGCTATGATGTGACGGAATTGGGGTGAGATCTTCAGGATTTGTCACTGGTGACAATGAAGCATAGATTATCTAGGGGACTTCGTTACAGACAAACTTCAGGTTTTGATTGGCCTTCGTGGCCTCGTCCATTCTAGAGGTTCGTGGTTCTATGAGCTCAGTGGTAATCTCATAAAACTGTTACCCCCAAACAACACAAGCCTCATTTCCTCACACTCTTGACAACCTTTGTATTCGGCTTGCCATATAATTTACTTAATTAGCATACATTCAAACAAACCAAGGACAGAACATCAGTCACAGTTCAGAGTATGCCAAGCTAGAGGCAGGGCTCAAGTTAGAATATTTTTCTTTGCTACTCATTTGTTAGCATTAAATGATACATTTATTATCACATGGGATGAGACCCAGAATTATCTTGCACTCATAAAAACAATTATTTTAGCAGTCATATTAAGTCACTGGAATTCTCTAAAGAGCTAAAAAATGTAGTACATTGTAACACAATCAAATACTAACCTCCTTCATTTTTTCCAGTTCATTCTGTAATGCTTGCTTTGCAATTTCAACTTCTATAAGCTGTTGCCTCAACTTCTCATTTTCATCTTCTGTTGTTGTTCTCTTTTCTTCCACATTTTCCAGTTCATGGTGAAGTCTCACAGATACATCCTTTGCAACCTAAAATAAAGTGTTTGTAACAATAAAAAACTCTTATTAATACTGCGAGTACTAGAAGCCAGCACTTATATAGCGCTTATCATATCCAGCCAGGGTTCCAAGCGCTTCACACATAAATCACCTGTGTGTATCAACCACTTACTACTCACAATTCCATGAGACAGGCACTATGCTTATATCTGTGTTATAGAGGGAGCTAAGTCTGAGAGGCGAAGTAATACACTCAATGTCACACAGCTAACAAGCAGCCAGGAGGTTTGGCTTTAGACTTTATTCCCTTAACTTCTATGCTACTCGATGAGAATAAACATTCTCCTGCATTATAACACACTGGGAGAAATCATTCGTCTCCTCTAATTCTACAAGAGAGGTATGAGTTAGATGCCTCCATTGTTTGCGTTAAAGAATAGAAAAAAGAAGTTTTGGCAAGTGGGGGTGTGTGGCTTAAATTTGATCTTAAAACTAGAATTCTAGGTATGGAAATTAAGGAATATTTTAGTCCCCTAGATTAATTATATTTAATAACTGCGCATTTTTTCCCCAAATTTTGAGATTATCTTGAACATTTTAGGGCTTGGAAGACAGGCAGAGCAGCCTGGTAGAGAGACTCAGGACACAGGCGATCTCCATAAACAGCAGACAGCGATTCTGGCTATTTCCTAGCAGTCTTCCAGGTATGGACATTGAGCCTGCATACAAAGCGCAGCTTCTGCATCTGTAAGACGGTTCCATTAATAATCGCTACCTTTTGGTTTTTCTTTTAAATTATATGAAATAATAATGCATGCAACAATGCTTGCCATAGTGCCTCACCCATGAGTATGTAATATTCAACAAATGTTAGGAAAGGGAAAGAGTAAGACAAGAGCTTTCACAGAATACTCATTGCTCTCTTCCAAGTAAGTATAGGGTAATCCCATCTGCTCTTTATATTTTGATGAAGTTAATACAATTCAAGTATATTTGTCTAGGGTGGTGAATTTAATATTCGGTTTGCATGGTCAGTGAATCTGCAAACTGAGTGGAAGAGAACACACCTACCCCACCTAAAAATGCACGTCAAGGTTGGGATTTCTGTCCTCGGAGAGATTATGAAGGAGCAACCTTTTGCTTCACTCTCCCTTTATTTCTCAAGATAAGCTACAACTTGGGCGGTTTTTTTCCTTTCCGAAATTTACTTTAGTGGCTAAGTATAGAAAGGAAAGAGTTTGAGTGGGCAGGGAAAGGCAGAAGGACATTTTAACTCTGATACAGCGGTGCTCCTACTCTGGGCGTCGGCTGCTCTGCTCCGGGGTCGGCTTCCACCTGGCCTCCCGGGAGAGGCCATGCTGGGGGCCAGGGCAGGCCAGAGCCTGGCTGGGCCACGCCCTCGGCCCGCCCAGGAGCAGGCGCCCTCTTCCCACCACTTCTAGAGGAGCCACGGTTTCTTCCAGGAGCGCCCCTCACACTTGTTCTCCACAACGCACTGTTCTCTCCCATACAAGGCACGCTTCACACGTCCGTCCTTCATTTCCGGGCTTCTGATAGTTCGTGCTCAGCGCGGCGAGGGCCGGTGTTCTAAAGCGCTTGCCCAGGCACCTCCGACCGCCCGGGCCGCCGCCCCCGCCCCCGCCCCCGCCCGGCGCCGAGCGCCCCGCGCACCTTGAGGTCTTGCTCCAGGCTGCGCAGCAGCTCCCCGTCGATCTCGCCTGTCTGCGCGTAGCGGAGCCGCTTGCGCTCGGCCTTGCGGAGGCGGTACTGCAGGATCCGACAGTTCTTGTTGGCTCTCTCCAACTCGTGGCGCATTTCCTGTAGCTGACAGGCGTCCTCCTCGAAGAAACTGTCCCTCATCTCGTCCATCTCGGTTCTCAGCTCATCAATCTCGTTCTGGGGCGGTGACAGGTGGAGGGGTCAAAAATCAGCTTGGCTTTACCCCTTCGGACACACAGCGAGCAACTTCAAAATCTTTTTTTTTTTTTGGGTGGGCAGCTTTTGCACGAGCCAGGAGTGACAAGGAGCGTGATGGAAAAGAAACTAGAAAAACGGGTCCCTTTAGGCCTTCACTCACTCTGGCTCGCTCCATGCAAAGCAGGGCAGGCCATGACGAGAGAATCGAAGGCCCAGATTTGGTCTACGAGAAAGCAGGTTCCGTTTCCAGCCCCGACCGGGCCTTGGAACCCCAGCGCGCCCATCTTTAATCCGGGCAGCCCCGCACCCTCGGACACGCCCTGGCCCCGGCGCCCGCGCCCGGGCCGCCTCACCTTGAGCGTCTCGTTCTCCTCGCGCAGCTTCTCCATCTCCTCGCGCATCTCCTCGCGCTCCCGGAGCCGCTGCGTCTGCGAGGCCGGGGGCGCCGCCGCCTGCAGGCCCCCCGCGCCCGCGCCGCCCTCCGCGCCCTGCGGGGGGCCCTCTGCCGCCGCCGCCATGGGGGACGCGGCGGGGCCCGCGAGGGGCTCGCACAGGCCCGGGGCGCCGGCGACGGGGGACCCCCGGCTGCCGCCGCCGTTTTTTGTGTGCATCTGGGCCGCGGCGGCCGCCGCTCGCTCCTTCTTGAGGTGGAACTGGATGAGCTCAGACTGCAGGCACCCTTCCTTCCAGTAGCCGCCGCCGCCGGCCCCCGCCACGCCGCCGCCGGGACTCCGGCCGCCGCCGCAGCCTCCGGGGCCCGCGGCTCTGCCGGCCGCCGAGCCGGGGGGCGCCCCGGACGCGCCCTCCCCGCCGCCGCCGCCGCCGCCCCTCTGCGCCGCGCGCGCGCCGCGCCCCCGCCAGCCCCTGGGCGGTGCCGCCTGCGCCGCGCCCCCCTCGCGCTCCCCCGGGCCCCCGCCGGCCCCTCCCGCCTCCCGCTCCCCGCCGCCGCCCTCTGCGGGCGGAGGGGGCTCCGACGCCAGCTCCCGCGGGGGCTCCTCCGGCGGCGCCGGCTTCCTGGGGCCCGCGGGGACCGGGGGCGCGCAGGACGCCGCTTCAGCACCCGGCGCGGGCTGGACAGCGCCCGGGGCCGCGCCCTTGGGCGCGGGGGGCACCGCCCTCTCCGCCCCGCCTCCTCCCCCACGGGCCCCGGCGGCGGGCGGCGCGCGGCTCCCGGTCTTGCTGCCCTGCGCGGGCGGCGGCTGCGGCCGTGCGGAGTTGAGTTTGGCGCCGCCCCCCGCAGGGGACCTGGCGGCCGCGGCTGCCTGCCGGAGAGAACCGTCCCTGGGCCTGGCCGGCGACTGAGCGCGCGGCTGCTTGCGGCTGCTGCCCTCCGGGTGCAAGCGAGGTTCCGGAGCTGCGGAGGCCGCGCTGGCGGCGGGCGCAGCGCCCCCGGCCGGTGGCTGATTCATGGCTGTCTGGGAAGAGCCGGCCGGATGCCTTGGGAATCGTCCATCTCTAGATCATCCTCTTCCCTCCTCACTGCCACCAACCTTCCTTTCTAAACTGGGGCAGAAACAAAAGAAAAGAGGCGTGCAACATGTCTGCATTGCTACTGAGCTGTGCGCGAGGGACCTCCCCCCCAATAATGAGCGTTGCCGGGCGCTTTGACTCCCGGAACACGAGGCAAAGCTGTCGATTCTCGTTTTGCCCAAGGTGGCGCTGTCTCCACCGCACTCCGGGTCAGCAGAATGAACCTCCCCTCTCAAGTCAGCAGGTTTGGGCAAGTGTGAGTGAGATGCAGGGTCGGAAAGGAAATGCGGGGAAGGGAGACAAAATACAAAGAAGGATAGTATCTTCAGAAGCGAAAGGAGATAGGTTCATGTTCTAATTGCCAAACCTCCACTTTTCCAACTTTTGCTTTCCTTGCCATCAAATCTGTATTCACAGCCTGGTTTAGTGCAAAAGTTTTATGTAATTAGTACTCTCATGCGTCAGTGAGAGAAAAAGCATTATGAAGCAGCGTCCTAGGGAAAGTTTGCTTTACATAAATGATATTTTTCTCAAGCAGTTCCAAGCTCTGTTTCTAGAGTAATGAATGTACCCATTTTTTTTTAGAATGGGCCTGAAACAAAATATAAATGATGAATGACTTTAAATCAACCTCAGTTTCAAGAAAATAATGGCAATAGAAATTATCTATATGATTTAGTCATTCCCAACCTCAAAGAGAGTCATTTCTAGCTTTAAAAAATACTTTTGGAAAAGCTAAGGAGTAGTTCTTAAAGTCCAGGGGATGAATTTTGCTACTCTTGGTCTGCTCTGTAGTTCTTACGAATCGGTTTACTTTTAATGTAATTACAAGCTAGAAAAAGATACTCATTCTTATGCATCTTAGGTGATGTGTACCAGGCTGTCCTGCTTTTAACGTGCTGACGCCTTCTCCTGTGATAGGGTGATCCTGTTCTCAAAGGCTGCTGCATCTCAAAGAGCTGGTGGTAAGATCAGTTTCTATTGTGTATCTTCCCAGGATAAATCCATCACTGATTTCTTAAATCTGGAAGACAGAAAACTACTGTGTCCTGGGTTTTTCTCCCTAGTGATCCAGTTAGCTAGTTAAATTGGTGTCTTTTCATTGGAAATATTATTTCTTTCTAAAGCACTAAAAGGGCATGACTACGCATAAAGCTCGGCTAAGAAACAAAACAAATCCTCCTTTCAGGAGATTTAACTGCTGGTCGGGTTATTTCAGATCTTTTAGGCATGCAGCCATTTCCTAGCTTGTAAGTAATAATGATAACAATAATAGATCACTACAAGTCTCCTCCACCTCTTTCTTTCTGGGATCTCCTTCCAACTCACTTTGGAAAATGAAGATGAGCTAAGAAGACTTCACAGGGAGCAAGCAGAGTTGCCCATCAACTTTCTTTCTACATCTCCTGGAGGCACAGTACTAACTGTAATGTCTGTCTTGTTAGCATGGGTCAGACCCAGCTGCGCTATATTGCCAATGTAAGTTTAGTTTTGCTTTTAATTAGGCAGATCGACTCCAGAGGTGAGAGCACCAGATCACGCTTGGACCTGGTCCTCGGGCAAGTCTGACCCAGAAGGCACCTCAGTGTCAGGAACTGGGCTCACAGTCAAAGCCACCTGGCTACTGTCACGTGATTCCTGCAAAGTGACAGGCTGCTGCGACTCTTCAGGGCTTCCCCCTCGGAAACGGCCACCCAGGCAACCCCGGCACGGCCCGAATCGACACCGAATCTCCAGTTCTACCTGCCGGCCGCCCCGCCCCGTTTCTCAGCCCCTTTAGAAATCCAGACCCGCTCACTTCTCAGCAGAGGCGGTGTTTCCGAGAAGTCGATGCGAATCAAAAGCGCTTTCTTGCTGCCGTTCCGGAGACCGCAGTTCAGAGCGCCGGCAAGTTCGGCTTCGTAGTGCTTCAGGGCACCCTCCGGCCGCGCCGGCCTGCGGGCGGAGCTCCACACGCGCTCGGCTGCGGAACAATGGCGAGAGCGAGCGGCTCGGCGGGGCTGGCGCGGCGCGCCGGGCGCAGCGCGGGTGCCAAGCGGCGCCTGACGGTCCGGGAAGCTGCCTCGCCGGCCGGGCGGGAGGAGGCGGGCTTGCGAGGCAGAGCGGGGCAAGTAGGCAGAGGGCGAGCTCGCTCGCAGGGCCGGGAGAAGGCGGCGGCCGGGGTCGGGTGGAGGCCGAGCCACGCCCGCCACGGGCGGTCCGCCGCGCGGGTCCCGGCTCCTCTCCCGCGTCCCGGGCGCGGCAGGAGGGCCCGGAGCCGCTTCGCCTCGGAGGCGCGGGGTTTCTGCACAGCTCCGTCCCGGGTGGGGCCGGTCTCCGGCAGCGGTTTCCCCGCGCGCTTCTCCCGGGGGCGGGCGCGGGGGCGGCGGCCCGGACGCAGCTGCGCGCCGGGCGCTCCGCGGTCCCCTTTGTTCGCGCGCCTTCTCCCCCGCGAGCGCTCCGTGCGGCGCCGCCTCCCCGCCCCCGCCCGGGCGGAGCCTGCGGGCGCCCTTCCACGCGGTGGGAATGGTCGCGGGCCCGCGACAAAGGGCTCTCGGGAAACACGGCGAGCCCGGCGCGGACGGAGCGAACGCCGCCTCCGCAGACCGTCCGCGCGCCGTCAGCCGCGCCACGTTTCCTCTCTCCTTTGTGGAGCGTCGGTGTGTTCTGTGCAGACCAGAGACCGGGGCTGGGAGCCGCAGTCTGCATTATGGAGCGCGTGAGTAACGGTAGCCAGGAGAAGTGTATTTGTAAAATATCAGAAAATACGCGTGTACAGTGCACAGTGAGCCACCCTGTTGCATAGTAATATTTTTAAAACGCGAATAAAAATTTCTTTGTCTTCCGGTTCCAGTTCTTTTTTTTTTTTTTCCAGAGGAGGGGCGTGGGAGCGTCCCTCCCACCTATAAGAATTCCTTTGTGAGCTTGGATAGAGTAAGTCTGTTTCGGAAGGGGCATTTTTAGAAATGCAAGTTCTTTTACTTTAGTTTGGTGATTTTGTAAAGAAGAGGAGTTAAATATCTTGTAACAATAATAAGTGTTTATGCTAACATGAATTTTAGTGTAAGAGATTCTAATTCCAACTATAAATCTTGCATTAAAAAAGGAAAGCCAATTTGGGAGTAGGTTGCATACAAGCAATCATCAGAGCAAACTAAAATCATCAGTGCCTGGTAATTAATATCTGCAGTGATACAGACAGAAATATGATATAATAAAATTGTTCCATGTTCCAAAATAGTCAAAGATGGAGATGGCTGGCACTGTCCAGGGTACTGGGGCTACCTGGAAAAGTCAAGAAATTGTCTCGGGGGGGTTCCAAGTACTGATGAGAACTGAGAAAACTGACATAATTTCCTTGTTACTTTTCAAAGACTCTTAGAAGGTGGAAAAGTGACATCTGTGACATTTAAAATGGAAGCTCAAACGCTGACGAGCACACCAAAAAGAAAGGGTGGGGGAGGGTGGCCAAGCGAAAACGTAATCACAAGTCGTTTTGAATTTATACTAGGCATTTTCTTCATTATGTGCTCACCCTTGAGGTGTAATATTCTTAAGAAATACCAAAATGCACAGGCCTCGTTCAATCACAGGTCACATATTGGGTAAAAATATTTTTCAGATCAAACTTTACAAATAAAATAATGGTGTTGTAAAGATCATTATTGTGTCTAAGGACACAAAGCATAGCTGGTCTTGCTTGTCTCGGAACATGCAGCTGCTCCCAGCTTTCCCTTAAATTTTTCCTAAGGTAGAAATATGTATTTCAATGCAACTGCTAACTTTAAAAATTATAATGAATTCAAGAATGGATTGTCATAGATGCTTAAATCAAACAGTGTGCCTAAATGTTTCAGTTTATAACTTAGTAATAATTTCAAAGTTAAAAACTGTTATAATATAGGATAAATATAAGTACTATTTAAGGCGCCTCTTTACCCATATGAATATGGCTTAATAAAATGAATTTTTGAGGAAATTTGTTTTCCCCCTTACTGGTTGGTTTAAGTTATATTCTTTCAATTTACAAACCCCCGAGATGATTATTCAAAGATATTTTTCCAGAATCTAGAAAGACCTTTGTTATGATTTAGATCTAACAGGTCTCCCAAAGTCTTCTGTGTTTAGAAGCTGACCTGGTTGTGGGGTCCTCTGTTCATCAATGGAGTCAGCCATTGAGTGCTTCAGTACCTGGGTGTGCTGTCAGGAGGTGGAGCCTGGTTGGAGGTGGGTCATGGGTGGCCTGACCTAGAAGGGTGTGTTTGTGTCTTCAACTCCTCCTTTTTCTCTCCATTTCCTGGCTGCATGGATTGCCCACCTTTCCTCTGCTGTTCCCCTCTGCCTACTGTTCTACCGTGGAGCCAGCCAAATTTAAACTCAAACTGAGCCAAATTCTCCTCCCTCTTTAAGTTTTGGGTATGTGGCATTTTGCCCGCCCAGCCAGAAGATGACCAATACAGATTTGTCATTACTTTTACTGTTTCGGAGGTAGGCTCACCACCTTTTAGTGTTTGCTTGCAACAGTGAATCATCTGCTCTGTAGCGCAACAAGATATGAGTCTTCAATCAAGGAGAAAAGACGAAAGTCTCAACTTTGAAAGCCATTACAGATACATAGCTTAAAATGTCTACCCTTCAGTTGTCATGACTTTAAACATATGACAGTTTTTTAAGCCTATTAGCTTGACAGATTGCAAGGCCCTTTCACTTTGTACACTCAAAGAACTTTGGAGTGTTATCTTCCCCATATGGTAAACATAGAGGACCTGAATCACAGAGATTTTATGTTTCTCACCTAAGTTCAATTTCATCATCACAGCTTGAACTTGAGTTCTCTCTTTCATCAAATCTGTTTCATATTTGTCTCAAGTATCCTTGTAAAAATACTACAACTTAAAAGTCTGTATCTCTGAGGCTGATTCTGCACTTGTATCCTACTTCGATATTTTCAAATATCCATATATTATCTATGTTTGGAGGCAACACTGTCACTTAATAGTACATGTGAAATTTTTCTTTTTCCTGCAACTTATGTATATTTCTGTCTTGCATACTTTTGGAAAAGCAGTATATTCCACATCTATTTTTCTTTTAATGAGATCATAATTTGCTCTGCTTTTCTATCAATCACTGCTTTCTTCATTGCTTTAACTTTTGCCTTTGCTTCTGTATCCTTTTGATTGCAAAGGAAAAAAAGAGTTACAGATAAGTATAAACTATTTTTAAAGAGGTACTGGGGGTTTAGCTTAGTGTTAGATACCTTACATACACAAGGCCCTGGGTTCGGTCCCCAGCAAGAGTGGTAGAGTGAGGGTGTGGGGGGGGGAGAGGGAGAGGAAAGGGGGGGAGAGAGAGAGGGAGGAGGAGGAGGGGGAAGAGGAGGAGAAGAAGAAGAGCAGGAGAAGAAAAAGAGGAGGAAGAAGAAGAAAAGAAGAAGAAGAGAGATTCTGAAAAAAAAATGGTTTTGTGATTGACCTCAGGACTAGGACCTTTTGTACACTATGCAAGTGCTGTAGCACAGAGGTAAAACCTCAGCATCTCTTTCAAACTATTTCATACTTATCTGTTATTCTGTATTTCCTTTGCACACACTGTCAGAATCCAGACCTTCATAATTTTGTTTAAACTGCTGCAAATACTTCTCATATTAGATAATAGATTCCTTCCACCAAATCCATACTTCATAATGCTGCCAGTTTATATATTTATTAAACGATGCTCTTCTGTCATGCTGTTTATGGGACAAACTCGTATGTTCACACTCTTCTCTCTAGACTTCAAGGAAGTGCATCTTCCCCATCCTATCAAATGCATTTCTGTGATACAGGGTTCCCCGTCCCACTTAGACTTCTTGTTCCCTTTAATCATAAACTTACAAGCTTATCCCGCTTCTGGATCTTTCTTTTAGCCATCCCCAATGCTTGGCATATTCTTTTCTCTCCTGTTCAAAACCTGCCCTTATTTTAAAGTTCAGTTTAAATTTCATAACTCTTCATAACATAAATTTAGTCCAATTAATTAAATTTCCTGAATAGCAATTTTAACTCAGTAATTTGTTTCTTTATGTGTTTATGCAGCATCTCTTGCTAAATCTGTGTTATTAATAGTATGTAATTCATATGATTATTGTTATAAAGTGATAAAGGTAGTTCTTATCTCAGTGCATAGAATATACTAATTAGAACTACGGATAAATGATGAGTATAGTGCAATTAGCAACATGAGATGTCAATACATATTAGTTATCACTTTTACCACTAATATTTTATCAATATTATTATAGTAATCAAATTTTGTCATTCCCCTTTATTTCTATAAAATTAATTAATGTCACTCTGATAGAAATACTTTATTTGTATTGAATTTGTTTATAATTACCTACCCAGATAGTAAATATCTTACGATAAATTCCTCTGCCCTTCTTTATCTCCAGGAAAGGGTCAGACACATAGAAGTTGGTCGATACTCACAAATTGATTGGCAGAGTCATAGTAGAAAAAAGCTGATGTCTTTGGAGCCACCTTCTGTTTTTCAAGTGTAATTGAACTTGGCAACATGTCATTGTCCTGACCTTTACTGGTGTATGCACTCGGTCACACACCATGTTTGTTCTCCGGCTTACCCTTTAGATAGTGAATCATAGGCTCTTTGGGTTGTAAACATCATGATTCATGTTTTTATCTCTAAGCAAGCTACCCAAACCATATCACACTTAAGGCTTAGCCTAATTTCAAGCATCTCAATAAGGATTCTTACATGATCTCTCAGAATAAATTTACGCATGTTATAACTTAGCACTATGATTGAAAACTTTTTGTTAATAGTGTATTGGATTAAGTCTGCTTTGTGAATGACAGAAATTGCTCCTTTACCCTTTAATTACTCATGTCTGTGTTGTTGTGTACATTTGCAGTTGAGTCTTGCATAATCAAAATTCCTGTTGCATTACTTCTGGAAATGTTTGTGAATATTCAAAATTCATAATTCAAGCCTAGCCTAGCCATTTATTGTCACCAAAATATTGTTGAATGTCTGACTTCCACTTTTTCTCATTTTGAATCTCCTCTTAATCCTAGTGGAGATTTTTAGCAAGTGTGGAACTTATATAAATGTGGTACAAATTTAGGCTCACGATTACATTTTCTACTAACATCACTAATTTAATACCTCAGTCATCAATTTTTTTTATCTAAGCATTTTAGTAATGATCTTACTACTCTGAGATTCTCTGGTAGCTCTCAGTATTCATCAGTAATTATTGTGCCTCAAAATGAGCAGTACAGAGTGATTTTCATTTTGCCAGACAAATAAGGGTAGCCTACCAAGTTACTCTGTATGTCACTGGGAAATTTTAGTAAAGTTTTGCATTTCTAGTTTCAATCTCCTTTCTCTTCTGAGAACTAATGTCTAAGGGTTCTCTGCATAGCTATAATCTAGCAAGATCCCACCATCAGTGAGTATGACAAATTTTATATTCCATATTGAGAAAACTGTGGAGATCTAATTATAGAAAATGAGCAGTCACCCATACTTAATAATCTAATATCTTGCATTTCTTGTTGCAGTTCTTAAACATTGGTGAGATTTTAATTCAATGTGCAGTTATTCAAGCTTTAGATAATATCATATGGTATGTAAAGTTCAAGGCACTCTCAATCTGCCAGTGCACTGGATTACTTTGACTCAATTCATTCTTCACACAGTGATACTCACTGTATTTAAGTGATCATTCGAGGTCCTTAAAGGGAACAGACAACATACTTAATTTAACATAGTTTGGAGAAGGTGTGCTTACAAAGGGACTTTTTACAAGATGTGATCAGATTCAGGAAAAATTCTAATGAGTACTTCAGTAAACCGAGATCGAAGAGCAGGGAGGTGCGGTTCCCACATTTGGTCAGAAAAGATAACACCATTGACAATAACTCTAAAACAATGAGGGGTCAGAGCATCACTGCAGCCTAAAAATAGATAAGTACAGAGCGTACCTGGAGAAGAGCGCTGCTTTCCTATCGGGTTACACAGCCAGCCGAGAAGACCTGTGTGGTAGTCAGCACTTGCCGTTACTTCAGCTCCCTCTCTGACCCTGGTCTCCTGTTTGGCTTCATTGGCCGGTTCAGTGAAGTCCAGCGCATGGTGGAGCTGTCCAAGGGGGCCCACCCAGGCTATCTACCCAGGCAGTTTGATAAGTATGTCTAAAAATCATACATATCGTATGTGATTTTACAGATATATATGAATATATATTCCCCAAGTTGAATGCAATTATTATGTATTACAAATATATACTAGTAAAGAAGAAACTAAAAAGGTAAAAATTAAAAAGGAATCAAATTTAAATACCCAGCACAATAAGCAACAGTATATCCCTTACAAATTCATCCCCCCCTCCATCCCTTCCTCCCACTTTTCTTTCTTTCCTGGGGATTTAACTCAGGACCTTTGCACTGAGCTACATCCCCAATCTTTGAACAATTTTAAATTTTGAGACAGTCTAGCTACTTTGCTCTGTAACCCAGGCTCTAGCTTGCAATCCTGCCTCAGCTTCCCAAAGTGCTGGGATCACAGACTTGCACCCCTGTGCCCAACTCCAAACTCACGTATCATGTACTGTGTTCATCCTAAATTCTACTTGCAGAAATAGCGTGCATTTTGAGTTATTTCTTCCAATACTGGTAAAGAATTTTCTTCATCAATATTTTCCTTGAAATTCCATATTAATAAATTGGAGAAACTATCATTTGTATAGTATTAAATTTACCTGTAAATTAGCATGGAATAGCTTTTTATTTAATTAGATTGCATTTCTGAATCTCAATAAATTAAACCCCCACAAATCTTACATATTTTTGCCAGATTTGTTCCTAGGTATTTGATATTTTTGTTTTATTTTTAGAGTCGCCTTCTTTTTAAGCGTATTTGTTCATTACTTTTGCTAGTGTAGAGAATCAACGTAGACTTTTAGGTAATGAATTTAAATTAGTATTTGTTGCTTTATTCCTTTCTAATTTCCAATAATTTTCTGCAGAATAATCTGTTTTGAAATAGATAATTATATCATGTGAAAATAATGATACTAATTTCCTCTTTTCCAATTCGCTTGTCTGAAATTAATTTTTCTTGTTTCATAGCTAGGACCTCTGGTAAAATATTGAATAAAAAGTGGTAACTGGCAATTACTTTATTAGAAATAAATGAGAACTTTATCTCGATGTAGTATATTTACAAAAAATTATCCATAGCAAGTACTATACTTGATTATTGATTAGAAATGTTCCATTCAAAATAAGAACCAAGACATAGTAACTTACTGGTATTGCTTTTCCTTAATACTGGACTGAAGATTATACAGGAAAAGAATGAAAAAATTTAAGAATGGAATGAAAGCAAAATTGTTCATTTTAGATATTGTATTGGACTCAGTCTTCTAAACATGTTGATTTTTCCCTAATTGATTTTTAGGTTCAAAGAATGCTGATAAAATTCCTACGGATTTATTTAAAAACTTTAGTTTTTTAGTTTTAGTTTTATATGTAAATGTCAGGGGTCAACGGTAACTATAAAATGATGCAAAGTGAGTTGACTTACCCTGGCAGATGTTGGTATTTAAACTACAATATTTAAATTTAGTATTTAATACTGTATTGGCTCAGGGATAGAGAAACTGAAGAAACATATTGTAATAGGATAAGCATTTAAGATGATCATGAAATAGTGGATGATTCAATAAATGGTGCTAAGACAAATTGTCAAAAAAAGGAATTGGGTCACTGTATAATATCATAAAAATCATTTGACAGTGGATTTGTGACTTGAAGTAAAAGGCAAAACTATAAAACGTAGAAGAAATTTTAAGTGAATGTATTTTTAACATCGCCTTCACCATACTTTTAATATGACAAAACAGTCTGATAAAACTAAATATTGAAATATGTATAGAGTCACAGGAAGTTTTGTAGGGCTGGTAAGATTTTTAAATTAATGCGGTCACTTTGAGAAACAGTGTAGTGTTACAAAGAAATATTGAAGGCATCAGTTTCTGCAGTATGGAACCTCTAATTATAAGGATGGAATCTATCATATGTTCACGAGGTTGTGTGTTCCTAGAAACATATGTAATATCAAAAGTCTCCAAATGACATGAATAATATAATTGAAATATATTCATTCAATGTATGACTGTAGAATCATGAAAATAAGAAACTACAGCTGTAAACAACATGAAGTGGTTCTCAAGAATATAATGCTAAGCAAAACAAGTAAATAAAATATATGACTCAAGAATTTACACGTGTAAAATGAAAATATACAAAATTAAGCAATATATTACTAGGGATATAAGCATAGAAATGAAACTATAAAAAGCAAGGGATTGATTACAAAATTCACATTAGCAGTTCCTGTGAGTGCAAGAAAAAAATCAGCAGTAGAAATGGCTTCAGGGACAAGTGATGTAGTTGGATTTCAGTGCTCAAAACTTATGTAGAATTTGCCCCTTTTTCATAAACTTCTCCTTTCCTTCATGATGGCTTCAGTCTTCAGCAGGCTTATTGTTTGCAGGGAACTATCTACACTCGCAGGAAAGTAAGGAAACGTGTTTCCTAGCAGCTGGAGTGAAACCCCAGACACCACTCCCACAGTTCCATATTAGGTGTTGACTCCACCCCTGCAGTAGTTGTGGGTCCGTACAATTATCACTATTAGACTTAGGCCATGTGTTGGCTGTTCAAGTGTCAGGGAAAAATCTCACAGTCCACGTAGACAGGCCTTCCAAAGAAAAGTTAAACTATGCTACTAAGCGCCACAGGCAAGGTGGATTTTCCACTTGATTGGCTTTGGGATCCGCCCTGGGATTGGCAGAGCCCACACTGAGCAGTTCTGGGTGGATTGTGGAGGCGTGGCCTTAGGGTCTAGGTCTGGAGACCTAAGGCCTTTCTTCCGCTCTGACACTGTTCCCTTGCTCCGCTTCCTGTTTGCCGTAAGTGAAGGAGGTTTGCTCCACCACGCCCCTCTGCGAAATATCTGCCTTGGAGCCCGCAGATCACAGACTGAAACTGAGTAAACCAAACCTCTCCTTCTAATTGTAGTTGTGGGTGGTTAGAATTTTCTGTCTCAGCAATGAGAAACCTGAAGTATAATGAAAATTGATTGGTACAGGCGTGGGGTTGTTTCTGTGACTATACCTGACCATGTAGTTTAGAAGCCTTTGAGCTTGGTTTACTGGAGGAGTTTGGAAAGATTTGGAGGTAAGGGCTAGAGAAGAAAGCAGAGCTGATTCTGGTCAGAGCTCAGAAGACCAGAATGCTGGTAGAATGTGGACAGTAAAAGCCAGACTTGGGAGGTTTCAGCTGGGAACCAGGACTCCACTGGCATCTGTACTAGGGGTGATGCGTGTCACAGTTGTACCCTTTGGCAGAAAATTCATTTACATTTTGCTCACAATCCGAGATTTTGCAGGAGACTAATTTATTTTGGGTGTGTATTGGTTAGAATATATTTACCTGTAGATTTACAGAGTTAGAGAAGGCCAGAAATGTTTACTTTTATAGCTCAAAAAATGTGAAGATTTAGATTCTCTTGCTTTAATGTTTTTTGTTTGTTTTGCTTTGCTTTTACTACTTAATGGTACCAGGGTTGTTATCCTGGCTAAAAGTACCACATCTTCATAAAACAAAGTCTGAAAAGGGGTGGGGTTGAGGGTCCTCAAGAGAATGGATTAGTGTGTTATAAACATGTCAAGATTTTAATGGTACCAAGATTTTCAGAGCAGTTAAGAAGCATCATAACCATATGCTTTTAAAAACAGGAATTATGCTACACAACTTTCAGGTTATTTCTGCACATTAGACTTAGAGTGGAAAATGAGGCAACACTGGATTATTTGGTGTTACGGGTGGTAGTGAGGTTAGGGTAACATTCCTTGGTGATGGAAACTGTTGAAGAAATCAGCAAGGCTGGGCTTTGTGTGAGAGAACAAAAACAACACATAGCTGTTGTAAAGTAGCCTTGTAGAATAGGATCAGCTACTCTAGATTATTTATTTACATAAATGATGCTTGTGAATATTATTATGAAACAACTTTCAAATA